>VDFB02355782.1:0-127708 GCA_007258455.2 Sequoia sempervirens | reverse complement strand
GATCAACAATTCTTTTGGTTTTCTCTTGATAGGCCTCTATATAGGCCATCACTAGCTCAGGATCCACAAGAGTAGGTGAGAAACCATTTGCCTTGGCCAACCCACTTTTCCTAATTATCTTTGCATTTTTTGTAATGGGATTGGCATTGACTCTTTGCCTGAATTCATGAATGTCAATTTGTCCCAAGTTGGTATCTGTAACTATATCCCATTTTGTGGTAACCTTGGAGGTGACCTCCACTCCCTGAATTTTGTATTTCATATGATCTTTGTCTTCCTTCCCTCTTGGTGCCTTGGTGGTGTAGACACTTAAAAATGACCTACGCCTGCAAGCTCTATTTTATCACTTTCGTCCTAGCATAATTATGACATTTAATTATGTCCTTGGTCCACATTCAACTATTAATTAAATAATTCATAATTATTTAATTAATTCATATCTCTTGTATTCTTCATGATTATTAAATAAATAAATTATATTTATTTATTCAATACGTCACTAAGGGTCTATTATCTTACAATTAAATAAATTTATTAATTTAATTCCTTATGTATTCTCGATTATTAAATAAATGAATTTTATTTATTTATTTAATGTCACTAATTCTCATAATTAAATGAATTTATTAATTTATTTAATTATCGATCATAATCCTCTAAATTAAATAATTATCTTTAATTATTTAATTACCTAATTTAACATTTCTCTCATTTTAAATAAATGAAATTATTTAAAATGATTTCATTTTATTAACTATTACTTCATTTTGGTAAATAATATGAAAATCGATTATTTATTGTCACACAAAATCCATATTTTGAATTTATTTAACTCAAAATGGTAATCTTCTTCCAAAAATAAAGTAATTGAGAAAATTCTTAATTTTTCAAATTTGTTTTTCAATTCAGCCTTTATCCTCTTGATTTTTCGAATCTTACAAATCAAGCAGTCTTTATCTTCTTTATTTTCGAAAATCTTTATCTTTTTGACTAATTATCACATTTATTCTCAACCGTCGATTTGATTTTCTCAAATGACATCTTTTCCACTCATTTAAGATTTTTTCCCTAACCCTAATTAGGGATTGTCACATGAAATCCCATCCACTGATTTTAGGCTTTGTCAACTTTCAATCTCATCCGTCCGTCCAAATTTGTGTTTTCTATAAAATTCCAATTTGCCCACTTTCTCAGGACCACGACTTCATTATTGCAACACATTTATGCTTAGATCTTAATTGCATACTTTGCACTTAGCTTGTTTAATTTAATTTGATTATTTTTCATAGGCATAGTCATTTGTCATTTGTCATAGTCTTTATTTTTTCATTCAAATCCTTCAGAACTTGCATAGGACATAATCATAATCAATTGCTCACACATACAAATCTGAGGGCAATAATAATATGATCGTTGTGAGCTAGAAGGTGCTATGGAGATGAATTATGGAAGCTTCGAGGAATAACTGGTATAATCTTTCTTGTATTTTCTTTCATTGTGCTCTATAATTTCTTTGGGTTTTATTTTATATGCTAATCATGCTCATCTAACCTAGAAAATACCCATTGATACATTGGTGAACCAGACGCTTTTTTTTTTCTATTTTCTATATGGTTTTTTATTTTCTATTTTTTTATAGGTACAGGTATGGAACGACACATTTAATATTTTTTGAGCTACATCTGATGTGTCGCGATGCATTTGACAGACTAAATGCTACATTCTCTCTAATAAATCACAATCACAGTCAGGAAAGCCGCATTTGACAAACTGAGCTGTATTTGATGATTTAGTCAATGCATTTTCCTATTAAACTAGAATGCGGGACTGTGACACAATCATTCTATTGTGACACATTTGTCTAGTGAAAGTTCTTTAAAAATAAATAAATTTGCATTCGGGTTTTTCTATTTTCTGTTCTTGGTTGTTTTACATTCTGGTTTTCTTCTGCATTCTTCCTAGCATAGGGGTTTTTTCATGTTATTAATCTTTTTTGCAGCATGTGGCAATTACATCTCATGAGTGCAAGACTAGTTGATAAAACTCATTATAACAAGTGTTTTTGCAGATTCGAGTGTCTAATAATTATTTCAAAAAATTGTTCTTGTTCTTTGTAGAATAGAAAACATTTATTTTGGTGCATTAAAAATAAACATGTTTTCAATTTTGTTTGATTATGTTTGAAAGTGGTAGGTGAATATGCTCTCACCCTATTCAAACTAGGTGACCAGAATGCCAGACCCACTTTGTCCTTGTGTAACCTTGATGCAATAACCGAAGTATCCTCTCCCCTTGCACAATCATGTGATCCTAGGTGTAAGAGAAATGATAATTGCCTCTAGAAATTGGGCTTGTCAAGGGATTCCATCACTTCTAGGCAACTCAAACTCGCAATGGAGCTAAAGCCAAGCTACACTTGACCAATATATAAATGTTAATCTTAAGGGAAAACCTAAGATTACGAGTGCAGATGTGTCATAATGACCAAGTAGTACTCCCCAAAACCATGTTGAGCTTAACCTCTTCAAGATGGAGTGCCTCCTAAACAAATCTTAATCTTGCACCCCGTGTATGGCCACTCGAACAGGGCTATAACACCCCATCGTGCGAACCCCAAAGGACAAATAAACAATAATTACAGCAATTTTTTTTTTTTAAAGTAAACATAACATACATGTAATACACATTAAATCATAACATGAATTTCATTTAAGAAGATTCATTGGCACATACATCCCTTGGGGTACACAAAGAGTCATTAAGAGACTAAGATCCACACAATGACAATAAAGAATAAAACCAAAGATATAATTCATAACAAAGTAAACGTTAACAAATGTATACATGATAATCATTGATAAGATACCCTTTGAGTACATAAATACAACATATACATGATTAACTTAACACATTGAATATCAACTACAAATAGCCACATAAGGTTTAATGTTACATTACAATACAATATTCAAGAAGTACAATGATACAAAAGTGTTTCCAATATGCATGGAAACCATACAACAAGAATCATGATACAATGAATAGATGAAAACTGGCTCCATGACCGATACAACTCTGGAGTCACTGCAACAGCACCAATCCGCACCTCTCGATCCTCAACTGGGGACCCAATGGGGTGCTTAGCATGCTCCACCCAACCATGTGAGTCTGAAGACCCACCCCCCGTGCTAGGAGCTAAACAAGAAAGAGACCGCAACCAAGAAGATCCAAATAGGGAAACACAAGACTCAACACCATACAAAAGTATCATAAAAATTCAAGAATTACAAAGACATAATCAACAACATCCAAGAGTCATTAAAATAACTTAAAATCATAAATCTCATCACATAAATCAAAGCAATGACCAGTAACAAGTAACCAAAGGATGATCATGAAATACTTCCAAATTAAACTAAATTAATAAACATAATACAATTCCAAATTTCAATCAAATAATACAATAACATCATATCACAGTACCATAAGAGTACAAGGTCATAAGTCAAATATCAATGAGATCATACAAGACCACAAAGTACACCAAAGATATATTAAGGCAATAATCACAAATCAATATGAATTCAAATATCAACAATCTAAACCAACTCCCATAACCTACTTCCAGAGGAACACAATAAAGTAAAACACATGGGCAACTAGGGGAGAGTGTCATCGCATAGCCTACATGGCTATCCCTCGCCCTTCCTCCAACCGAGACACCTACTCTACTCTATGGATATCCCGCCCTTCCTCCTACTTGAGCTCCAACACCATAGGGTGTTTCATGCGATAACTCATGAGAATGAGGTTACCATCTTACACCACCACGGGCCTTATCGTGCCCTTTCCAATAGTCTCACATAAAGACTAATGAATATTCCAGGCCCATTTTAAAAAATCTATAATGATATTACACCCCTACCTCCTGCTAATTATTAGGTTTTCACTTGATTACTAACTCACCGTGGGTTATCCTCGTGTTCTCTTACACGGGCGCCACTGCATTACTCTCCCTAGAGACCCAACAACATAAAAACCAAAGGGTTGTACCATCATAATTTGAGCAAAGAATCACAACATAAAAGCATGCGAGGCATTACCCATCTCGCTAACAAGTACAAAATCAAGGTCTCAACAATTCTCGTACAACCCTTTCAAAATCTAGATACAAAAACACTTGCTACCTCAAGGGCACATAAGAGAAAGAACATCAACTGACAATCATCTCAAGCCTCGAAGCTAAAAGAATGAAAACCCACAAACATGGTGAAATGAAGCAAACATGCATTTTCCCTAATACCCAAGGATAAAATTTCCTCAAATATGAGATTAACTCGTAAAAGCCATATAAATGAAAAAGATTCATCAAGACCCATCCAGAATCAATGGTGTTACTCTCAAATAGGAACATCACGAAAAAAGAAAATCAACCTTCAATTCAACAAATCACTTAACAAAAAAAACCAACCACCAACTAGGCATTCCATGGGAGACCTCAATTTTCCCCTCACAAGAACCCCCTTATGATGGTACGCAAATCACCTTCATAAAAACAACAACATAGCAATGACAATAATAATTGCAAGGCCACCAGATCTATTTTCAATTCAAACATAATGAGTGAATACATTAAAAATAAGATCAACCACTCCATCCAAACCACATAAACAACCTTGATACAAAATAAATTAGAAATCCAAGAAGATCAACTTCCACAACTCATCAACAAAATACAAGTTCCCAATTACATTGCAACACAAATTAAATGGCAAAGGATTCCTTGAATCAAAACTAACCTCCAAAGGCATTCACACCAACATGGAACCATCCAAAACAGTCCTTCAACAATAGAGGTAAAAGCATGAAATTAGGCATCCAAGGCACCAAATTTAAGAGCACCTTAAATACTCAACCACTCACAACTCCACAAAAACACTTACATAATAAACAACCACCAAAATTTCAATCGGTGAACAATATTTGCTAACCAATCAATAACAACTTAACTAAATAACTTACAACTTCTGCTCCCATACTAAGACTATTCATGATAACCATCACAAGTATTCAAAAGACTTATCCATAAAGAGAACTTACAAATCAAATCATTAAATAATAAATATAAAGAAATCAATTTCCAAAAGATTAAAATCCCTTCTTCTTTTCTACCAATAAACTAATCCAATTCTAGAATATCCAATCAATTCTAAATCATACCCATATTTAAATTTCCCTTTCATTTAACAATAAACATAATTGTAAACTACTTATCAATTGGGTAGTTAACTCATTATCATTTCATAACTACTTTGTTCAAAAAACATCACTCTCCTTTCATCATACCACCGACTTAACACTCACTTCCAATATTTAAATTAATTGTGAAATCCACTTAAGGTCAATTGTTTATACTTTAGAAATGACAATAATAACCATACTCTAAATACTTGAACTACATATTAGAAATTACCACCTTAAAATCTTAAATCTATCTAAATAAATTTACACCCAAAAATACCTTTTAAAACCACTACATATCTATATATTTTAATTCTTTTCGAAGAAGAAAAGTAGCAAGAGAATAGATCTTTTCTAAGAATCCAACAAGTCCACAAGACTTAACTTCATAAAAAGATAACTTATTCGATTCTATATTAAATTCTATTTCCACCCTATACACATTTAAAAATAAGAATTAAACAATCAATGATATATATATATTCACAAATTGCCCTTCTACTATATTATCCTATCAAATTTCACAAATTAACAAATTAAAAGGGAATTCTTTTCTATTCCAAAATATTCACTCAAAACAAGAATTAAATAAATCAATGCTATCATATATTTGTAAATTGATTTTTCAACTAACTTATCCTCTTATAGTTGGTAATTTAATAAATCAATAACAACAACCAGATTTCTTTCTATATTATTATTATTTCCATTTTAAACAGATTCTGCTTTATTTTAACCAGAAAAAGAAACAAAATATATATATATATATATTTTAAACAAATTTAAATAATACTACAATAGTTAAATCGGAGGACTCTAAATAAATGAATTAATAAATATATATATATGTATATATATATGTATATATATACGAATATAAGTATATATACAAATATATATATATATATATAATATATATATATACATATATATATATATACGTATATTTATAAAAATAAAATCCGCACAGTAATAAAAATATAGAATTCACATTTTCCAAAATCAAACAACATATAAAATTTCGAATGGAAAGTTTAAACCATAAAGAAAACACAGGGATAAATGCCCCGGCCGTGGGCAGTCTACGGACTGCTCACGGTAGTCCTTTAGATTGTCGTGGACAGTCTGCAGACTATCACACGGTACCCACGGCGGTGTGGTGGGTACGGCCACAGCCGAACCACCACACAGCCCCAATATATATATATATATATATATATAACCCGAAATTCAATACAATGCATAGTGCTACAGAAAAATAATGAAATTCAATGGATTTTAATTTTCATTCACTATTTTCACAGCTATAAATAATTATATATATATATATATATCTATTATATATATATTTATAAACCTATATATATATATATATTGGAATCTGGCATTTCGAAATCAGGAAACAAAATAAACACTGTATAATTTTTCTGTATATGATTAAATATAAACAAGAATATACACAACCTAGTTTTCCCAGTAAAAGATTATTCTTAAGTTGATTAATTATATTTTCCAGACAAAACTACAGTACTACTGGTTCTTTTCCAAAATTCCCATCTTAGTTATATTATAATGAACAACAGTACAAATCCAACAATTAATTTCATTTAAATAAACAACAGTCCCGAACTCCCAGAGAATTTCAATCTAATAATTGACAGTCAAGAACCCCACCAAATTCTATTTTAACAAACAACAATCCCAATCCCCAAACGAAAATTTCATACGCAGCGAAACAATTCCAATCAATTGCTATTTTATTTAATGCTACAGCAAATAAATAAGTGAGGAACCTGGCGTCCTGCGGTTGAAGAAGATCTATAGAAGCTCTATTCCTTTTGCCAATCCAATCCTCCTCCAACGAATGTTTCCAGCAGCAGCTACAAGATCCTCCCCTCAACTCCAATCTTATTCCTCAATGAATTCTCAGAATAAATAAATAAAAATGCAATACTATAACAGAAATTTTTACTGCCAAATTTCTCCCCAAAATCTGTTGGAAAGAGAATACCACCCCCTTCCCAATCCAAAAATAAATAAAATCTCACACAAGAAGCCTCTTCTGTTTCCTCTTCCAGAGAATACCAACAGTCACATTTCAAGAAATAAATCAAAATAATATTTAATCCTTAATTCTTTTTGTTGCCTTTTCATGTATTTATATTTCATTTTCTTTTATCATGCATTTTGATTAAACTAAATAAATTTAAATCCACAAAAATGAACTTTTTATTTGAATATATATTCATTATCTCCACAATGCACTATTAATTAATTACTTCCACATTAGAATAATTAAAATCAACCATTTACAAGATTCTAAATAAGTATCCATTAAATTTCTTATTATAATAATTATCTTTTCAAGATTATTTGTTCATAACAATTTAAATCAATTTATCTAATAATATCACTTTTACTTTTAACGAATTAGTTTAATTTGATCATTTGTTCTAAATCATTTGATTTAACTTAATTGATTATGATTTTAATTTCTAATTATATTTCAAATAACCTTGCAATTTCACTTATGATCTAATTAATTATTTAAACATGACTACTAACATATTATATTTTCCATGCAATCAAATAACACAGTAATCAATGAAGCACACACAAATATTCACACAAAAGTTCAGAACAACCGACACGAAGGGGTATTATATCCTCCCCCCCTTAAAATTTGACTTACTCCTGGAAGTCAAGCTCAATCAAAAACATGGTAATACAACAATATCAATGATCCTAAGCACATCAACACCATAAATTAAAACATCAATTAAACATCAACAAGAAAACAATGAAAATTTAACAAACCAATAATAAGGAAATGATACCAAAACAAAAGTGGTGGCAGGGTTGCAACCAGACCAATTTGACAACCACAAGGACAGATGATGAACTAGGTTGGGGAAACTTTCTTGTCAATTCCTATTTTCCACATCAATCCCATTGGGTGTTTATGATGCTCGCCCTGTCCTGACAATGCAGGTGGAATCGAGACTTAGTTCCTGCAATCCTGCATGCAAACAAACGTTGTGCACAATACATATATATCACAAATACATCATGAGAGGAACTCCCAGCATAGTAGGGCACTCGTGAGTGAGTGATACCACACTGTCCCTCCCACTAAACAACACATAATAGTCACAACAATTCTAGTAACTCATAAACAATTTGCTTCTTATTAGTTAGGAAATATTTGTATAAGGATACTAACCATAAATCTAATTCCTATACTGTATCAAAATTAATTACTACTTGACATTATAAGTATCTATACCTGCATATTACAATTACATTACCTTCGTCACTATGCTTTCTTAAGCCAATTTCCTGTAAATCAAAGGCTACCATAGAACATTGCACATTAGTACCAATAATTCAAGTTGCATCTTAACCTCAAGATACTATATTCTGCTAAAAATCATAGAATAATTATCCACAAAACCTCACATCTTCGTTAAAACTCATAATTTTCACACAAAGAACTCCACTTTAATCATTATTCAACACCAAATCTCACATCAATATCAATAAAAGGAAAAATTTTACACCTTCACAGATTCAAGAAAACATAATTCATCACTTAAGGACAACAAAATTGCAAAATCCACACACACTTGACATATTCACACACATAAAACACATCACCAAGAAACACATCACACTAAAACTCAAGGGTCCATAGAGCATCCCTGACAGGAAGGATATCGGTGCATTGCGCACTACACCGAGGGTCCTATCCTTTCCCATCAGTTTCCTACACCATGGACCCGACACCATCTAACAGAAGAAATTTACAACAATGACAAAAGCAAAGTGAAACTCAAGACTCATTGTCTAAGCGCAAGGTTACATAGTGAGCACACATATGCCCATTGTATGAACCTAGGCTCTGATACCATGTTGTAACACCCCGTCGTGCGAACCCCAAAGGACAAATAAACAATAATTACAAGACAATTTTTTTTTTAAAGTAAACATAACATACATGTAATACACATTAAATCATAACATGAATTTCATTTAAGAAGATTCATTGGCACATACATTCCTTGGGGTACACAAAGAGTCATTACGAGACTGAGATCCACACAACGACAATAAAGAATAAAACCAAAGATATAATTCATAACAAAGTAAATGTTAACAAATGTATACATGATAATCATTGATAAGATACCCTCTGAGTACATAAATACAACATATACATGATTAACTTAACACATTGAATATCAACTGCAAATAGCCACATAAGGTTTAATGTTACATTACAATACAATATTCAAGAAGTACAATGATACAAAAGTGTTTCCAATTTGCACGAAAACCATACAACAAGAATCATGATACAATGAATAGATGAAAACTGGCTCCATGACGGATACAACTCTGGAGTCGCTGCAACCGCATCAATCCGCACCTCTCGATCCTTGACTGGGGACCCAATGGGGTGCTTAGCACGTTCCACCCGACCATGTGAGTCCGAAGACCCACCCCCCGTGCTAGGAGCTAACAAGAAAGAGACCTCAACCAAGAACATCCAAACACAGAATCCCAAGACTCAACGCCATACAAAAGAATCATAAAACTCAAGGATTACAAGAGTCAACATACTAACTTAAAATCATAAATTCCATCACATAAATTAAAGCAATGACCAGTAAACAAGTAATCAAAGGATGATCATGAAATACTTCCAAATTAAACTGAATTAATAAACATAATACAATTCCAAATTTCAATCAAATAATACAATAACATCATATCACAGTATCATAAGATACAAGATTGTAAATCAAATATAAATGAGATCATACAAGACCACAAAACATACTAAAGATGTATTAAAACAATAATCATAAATCAATTTAAATCATTTCAAACAACAATCTAAAACTAACTCCCCATAACCTACTCTGTAGGAACACAATAAAAATAGAAACCGACATGCAAAGCAACTAGGAGAGTAAAACATCGTGATACCTTGCCATACATCCTGCCCCTTTCCTCCAACCAGGGCGCTCGGCCCTTAATCTATGGATATCCCGCCCCTTCCTCCTACTTCTGGAGGCAATCCCACACCATAGGTAGTTTCATGCGATAACTCCCTCATGAGGATGAGCAATGCATCACAACCACTCTCTCCATTAGTCTGCAAAAGCACTAATGAAGACGAGGCATCCATTTTAAATCTTATAATGATATTACTACCCAACCCTCCTAAGTTAATTATTAGGTTTTCACTTGATTACTAACTCACTCGTGGGTTATCCTGTGCCCTTCCCCTTAAACGGGGTGTCGGCCCCCACGAGGAGCCACTCTCCCTAGAGACTCAACAACATAAAACCAAAGGGTTAAAATTCTCATCATAATTTGAACAAAGAATCACAACATAAAGCATGCATTACCCATCTCGCTAACAAGTACAAAATCAGAGTCTCAACAATTCTTGTACAACCCTTTCAAAATCCAGATACCAAAACACTTGCCACCTCAAGGGCACATAAGAGAAAGAACATCAACTGACAACCATCTCAAGCCTCTGGAAGCCAAAAGAATGAAAACCCACAAACAAGGGTAGAAATGAAGCAACACAAGCTTTTCCCTAATAATTCCAACACAAGGATAAAATTTCCTCAAATATGAGAGTAACTCAGAAAAGCCATAAAAGGGAAAGATTCATCAAGACCCATCTGCAAATCAACAATGGTGTTACCTCAAATAGGAACACGCAAAAGAAAATCAACCTTCAATTCAACAAAATCACTTAACAAAACCAAAAGCCACCAACTAGGTATTCCATGGGAGACCTCAATTTTCTCCTCACAAGAACCCCTTATAGTGGTACGCAAATCACCTTTATAAAATCATCAACATAGCAATGACAACAATAATTGCAAGGCCACAAGAACTATTTTCAATTCAAATATAATGAGTGAATACATTAAGAAAAAGGTCAACAACTCCATCCAAACCACATAACAACTTTGATACAAAATAAATCAGAAATCCAAGAAGATCAACTTCCACAACTCACCAACAAAATACAAGTTCCCAATTACATTGCAACACAAATTAAATGGCAAAGGATTCCTTGAATCAAAACTAACCTCCAAAGGCATTCAAACCAACATGGAACCATCCCAAAAACCATCCTTCAGCAATAGAGGTAAAAGCATGCAACCAGGCATCACAGGCACCAAATTTAAGAACACCTTAAATACTCAACCACTCACAACTCCACAAAAACACTTACATAATAAACATCAACCAAAAATTCAATCGAGAACAATATTTATTAACCAATCAATTAACAACCAGAACTAAATAACTTTACAACTTACCCATACTAAAACCATTCATGATAACCATCACAAGTATTCTAAAAGACTTATCCATAAAGAGAACTTACAAATCAACCATTAAATGAATATAAAGGAAATCAATTTCCAAAAGATTAAAATCCCTTCTTCTTTTTTACCAATAAACTATCCAATTCGAGAATATCCTAATCAATCTCTAACCATACCCATACATTTAAATTTCCCCTTTCATTTAACAACATAATTGTAAACTACTTAATAATTGGGTAGTTAACTCATTATCATTTCATAACTACTTTTGTTCAAAACATTATTACCACTCTCCTTTCATCATACTGACTTAACACTCACTTCCAATATTTAAATTAATTGTGAAAGCCACTTAAGATCAATTGTTTATACTTTAGAAATGACAATAATAACAATACTCTAAATACTTAAACTAAACATTAAAACTTACTACCTTAAATCTTAAATCTATCTAAATAAATTTATACACATAAATACCTTTTAATATCACTACGTAATTATATATTTTAATTCTTTTCGAAGAAGGAAAGTAGCAAGAGAATAGATCTTTTCTAAGAATCCAACAAGTCTACAAGACTTAACTTCATAAAAAGATAACTTATTCGATTCTATATTAAATTCTATTTCCACTCTATACACACAAAAAAAAAGAATTAAACAATCAATGCTGACATATATATATATATATATATTCACAAATTGCCCTTCTACTATATTATCCTATCAAATTTCACAAATTAACAAATTAAAAGGAATTCTTTTCTATTCCAAAATATTCACTCAAAACAAGAATTAAATAAATCAATGCTATCATATATTCGTAAATTGAATTTTCAACTAACTTATCCTCTTATAGTTGATAATTTAATAAATTAATAACAACCAGATTTCTTTCTATATTATTATTATTTCTATTTTAAACAGATTCTGCTTTATTTTAACCTGAAAAAGAAACAGAATATATATATATATATACGAATATAAGTATATATACAAATATATATATATATAATATATATACATATATATATACATACATATTTATATATATATACGTATATTTATAAAAATAAAATCTGCACAATAATAAATATAGAATTCGCATTTTCCAAAATGAAACAACATATAAAATTTCGAATGGAAAGTTTAAACCGTAAAGAAAACACGGGGATAAAAGCCCCGGCCGTGGGCAGTCTACGGACTACTCACTGTAGTCCGCACATTGTCACACGGTACCCACGGCGGTGTGGTGGGTACGGCCGCGACCGAACCACCACACAGCCCCAATATATAAATATAAAACCCGAAATTCAATACAATGCATAGTGCTACGAAAAAATAATGAAATTCAATGAATTTTAATTTTCATTCACTATTTTCATAGGTATAAATAATTATATATATCTATTATATATATATATAAACATATATATATATATTGGAATCTGGGCATTTCGAAATCAAGAAACAAAATAAACACTGAATAATTTTTCTGTATATGATTAAATATAAACAAGAATATACACAACCTAGTTTTCCCAGTAAAAGATTATTCTTAAGTTGATTAATTATATTTTCCAGACAAAACTACAGTACTACTGGTTCTTTTCCAAAATTCCCATCTTAGTTATATTATAATGAACAACAGTACAAATCCAACAATTAATTTCATTTAAATAAACAACAGTCCTAAACTCCCAGAGAATTTCAATCTAATAATTGACAGTCAAGAACCCCACGAAATTCCATTTTAACAAACAGCAATCCCAATCCCCAAACGAAAATTTCATACACAGCGAAACAATTCCAATCAATTGCTATGCTACAACAAATAAATAAGTGAGGAACCTGGCGTTCTACGGTTGAAGAAGATCTGTAGAAGCTCTATTCCTTTTGCCAATCCAATCCTCCTCCAATGAATGTTTCTAGCAGTAGCTACAAGATCCTCCCCTCAACTCCAATCTTATTCCTCAATGAATTCTCAGAATAAATAAAAGAAAATGCAATATTATAACATAAATTTTTACTACCAAATTTCTCCCCAAAATCTGTTGGAAAGAGAATACCACCCCCTTCCCAATCCAAAAATAAATAAAATCTTACACAAGAAGCCTCTTCTGTTTCCTCTTCCAGAGAATACCAACAGTCACATTTTAAGAAATAAATCAAAATAATATTTAATCCTTAATTCTTTTTGTTGCCTTTTCATGTATTTATATTTCATTTTCTTTTATCATGCATTTTGATTAAACTAAATAAATTTAAATCCACAAAAATAAACTTTTTATTTGAATATATATTCATTATTCCACAATGCACTACACTAATTACTCCACATAGAATACTAAAATCAACCATTCGCAAGATTCTAAATAAGCATCCATTAAATTTCTTATGATAATAATTATCTTTTCAAGATTATTTGTTCATAACAATTTAAATCAATTTATCTAATAATATCACTTTTTACTTTTAACGAATTAATTTGATTGATCATTTGTTCTAAATCATTTGATTTAATTTAATTGATTATTATTTTAATTCTTAATTATATTTCAAATAACCTTGCAATTTCACTTATGATCTAATTAATTATTTAAACATGACTACTAACATATTATATTTTCCATAAAATCAAATAACACAGTAATCAATGAAACACACACCAATAATATTCACACAAAAGTTCGAATAACTCCATGAGGTATTACGTAATCATAATCGATGAGGAAGGTTCAGATATTTAATCTCAGAGTTAGATGAGGAAGAAGAAGAAGAAGAATATTCTTTGAAGGCCAAGGTAAAAACATGGGATGAATTAGAAGTCAAAGCCATAAATGCAGATAAGGAAAAAAGGGAGATGAGTTTGATAAAGGAAGAGGAAAGTTGGCAACGAAGCTGCAAAAAGATATAGGGAAGTCTCGCATAATCTAATAATAGAGATTCAAGAGGAATTCCTGCCAAGAGGCAAAGTCAAATGAATCTGAATTCATCTACATCCTTCTACTTCATTTACCTCATGCACATAAATGGTTCAAATTTGTTTATGCAAATGATGCATATATGTTAACTTGATCAGTGTTGTTTTATAGTTTGACTTCTATGAAAACTAGCCATTAGGTCATTTTGTGTGGGAGAACTTTTTTTTTTTTAGTTAGCTTTTTTTGATAGCTCTACTTGGTGTTAAGGATATTCCATTTATCTTTTGAATGTTAAGTCTAGTATTACATGCTTCTCTATGTTGATCAGATTAGGCTGCAGGTTTTTTACCAGTTGATTTCTTTATTTATGGAGTTTTTTAAACTTGGAAGACAGGAATTTACTACCTTTTTTAAAAATTATATGGACAAATTAAGTGGCTGGTTAGCTATGCCAAGTGATGTAGACTAGAAGGATGTGTTAGATCTATAGGATTCCTACCAAGATGCATCAAAACATTATTACATGTTAAAATAATGGCAGCATCGTGAGGAAGGATGGAAAAGATGCATGTGGATCACTTAGTAGATTTGAAACATGAATTCAAGGAAGCACTTCTTGAGATACCAAGGAAGCACTCCTTGAGATACCATGTTTGAGAGAAAAGAAGATAAATCAAATCAACATGGGACTAAGTTACTCAAATGATACAACTCATAACTTAAATGGGGACACTTAAGAGATATTAAAAGACAATGGTCATTAATTAAAAGATGTGATGAAAATAAGGCATGAATGTCACCCACTACCCTTTAAGGAAAACAATATTTTTTTCCTCAACATGAAATAATGGGGCAATTGAGTGGGATTTAGGGCCAACAGAGAAGCACTTTAGAACTCATACTACACATCAATAAACAAATCAACACAAGAAATGAAAATTGACATATTAACACAACAATACCCAACTAATTTATTGAAAGTCAGCTATTGATACCTCGGTCTCCACCTAGATTAAAAAATTGGCCCACTTTTTGCTTTGTAACTTTTCCTTTTCAAATTGCTTTGGATGCCGACCATATTTCTCCTCCTGTCAAAACATGACACATGGACTAGTTAAACTAATTAATATGCAATCATTTACTTTTTCCTAGGGAATTAAAAATAATATCATTTAACATATTAAATATACTTACAAATTTATAGATCAAGGCCTGTAAACCTTTCTAGCCACTATGATGTGTGGCACGAAGTTTTTGAAGCCTAGCCTTGGAGGCCTTGTCTTGAAACATATACTAATTCAATTTAACTATGCACAAATAAAATTTAAAAATCCTTTAATAAATTTTATATAATCTTATGAGCAAATTTAAATACCTGTGTACTCTCCTCACCAGACTTCCTATGTGCTTCGGACTTCTCATATGATTTTACAAGCTCTTTCCATAGTTTGACACTTACATCAATTGGCCTTTCTTCGAGGCTTAGCTTAGGAGGGATTTTTTTTATCTCCTTTGTTTGGTTGCACTGAAATCTCTTGCAATTTTGAGACATTCGTAGCTTTAGCTTCTTCATAGACCAACCTATGCCAAATTCAGTCTCCATGTCATTGATAACTGGTTTTTGCAGGTGTAAGGGTATCTTTGAGAATGGAAAATTTAGATGGTCTTTGAACCATTGAAGGCATGCTTCCTTCAACCTATTCACAAAACCTTTTCCAGCATCTGTCATTCGGACTTCCCCTGAAACCACATTGTATTCTATCTTGGTATTATAGGTAGCAATGCAAGAATGAAAACTTAGCATGGTGGAAGAAGTCTGTGTCCCAGGAGTGGGTGGGAAAGTGAAAGCCTCTGCTCCATGTTCTACACTCCTAGAGTGTACTGTTACTGATTTCCTCCTGGATCTTCTGCTTGATCCAGGACTACTTGGGGAATCAATTGATTCCCTTTCACATGGTTGATTTGGTTGCAATGTTTGAGGGGCATCACTAGATCAGTTTTCTATGTATCTGGAAAGCATTGACCAACACACATCATCCAAATTGTTCACTACCTATGCCCCCAATATGGAAGCCAATTCCTCTTTATCTTTGTCAGTCACATGTCCCTATATATATATATAATATATTTCTTCTTTTAAATTTAAAAATAAAAAAGTAAAAAGTAAAAATTAAAGAAACGAGGGAAACATTTAAAAATCTATAAATTGACAATTAATTACCTCATTGTGGCCACAGTCTACTCCCTTTGTTCTCTTCCCTCTATCGCTTGACATTTTGAGGTGACCTAGGGAAAATTATTTTTTCCTAGTCTGTGGAGGCAAACGAATTCCACACTGTTAGGTATGAAATTTTTCATCCAATTTGTGGTATGAAAGTTTTACCTTGAATGACTCTCTTTTTGGATTTAAATTCCTATGAATCAATTGCTTGCGTACTGTATAGAATATAAATATATTTGAAAGGATATAAATATATGCAAAATGAAACAAATGTATTGTAAAAAAATAAATGCTTGCACACCTGTATAGAATGGTAATCTTTGGGGGATAAAAAGGGTGTAGAGTGTGGTTTTATTGAGAATTAACACAAATAGGTCCCATGCTTGAGTCGCATCTGTTGATTAGAAAGAAAATGAATATGTGTACAATCAATTCAAAACCACGAGCTCATTGTTCTATAAAAGAATAAATGAAAACTAGTAATAGCTAATTTAAGCCCAAAGGCCTCACAAATTTGAGGACATGATCTATTATTCAACTTTTGTATGAAAAGCCCTATCTCCTCGTATTGTCTCAACCAACCTCTGTTCCCACGAGACCTGGCTGCAGTGGGGCGAATGCAGTTTAACGACTTGTATTGAAAGAACTTGACTAATTTTTAATGGAAGGAAGGTCTGAGAAATTGAACCGAAAACCAAAAGCTTGGGATGGGAATGATAAGCGAACTAGGGCATTGGGGTTTCAAAAATGTGTCCACTACTCTCGGATGTAGAGGGAATAATGCAATGTCTACAATTTTACCCTCCTCCTTTGCAACCACATGAGACTTGAACAATTTGTGTGTAAACAAAACAATATTCACAACCCTTTCCTCACAATCCTCTCCATTTAATCCAAAAAAAAAAATTGTAACCTTAACTATGGTGTCGCAAACTAAATCGAATTTCTGATCTACTTGCTTGTATCCCTCCTTCACATCGTTTTTCCCCATTTTCCTCCTCTCTTCCCTCACTCAACTTTTTTCTCCTATCATCTCTTCCTTCTTCACACGGGAAGTTTTAAATTTTTGTTCTTGATTCAGTAGTCGGCATAGCAAAGTGCGCCTAATTTAGCTTCGTCTTCCAACCAAAAAAATGTTATTTAGTTTGGGATGCAAAAGGTGGCGCAAAGTGTGCCTAATTTAGTGCCACCTTCTAGCCAAAAAAAATGTAATGTAGATTTGGGATGCAAAAGGTCGCGCCAAGTGTGCCTAATTTAGTGCCTAGCAGTGCAAAATGATGTATTTTACTTGGAAGTTGATAAATAAATTGATCCTAAATTGACTTCATCTTCATATGTACCAAGGGAGCAATCATGGTTCCCTATTTTATCTATTCCTTATCCCATGTCAATTTTGTGGGTGCAAAACTAACAGAGGTTAGATTTGTGAACTCGAAAATGACCCCTATACAACTAGATGAGTCATCTTAAGTGTGAATTATATGTCAAATATATATCTAAAGTGAGGTTTTGTGTTGGATAGCATATTTGTTGAAGTGATATAATTGGTGTACTAAACATTATTTACTATGTTGTGTATTATAGGGGCGAGATGAGACCATGACAACATATCGTGTCATGTCAAATGAGGACACAACAGCTAAAGCAAGACATCAGGTACTCAAATTTTGACTTAACTTAGGAAAAAATGATATGATGGAATTTTGTGATACGTCCATCTTTTTTCACAGTATTAGTGGAATTTATAATGTATTATCCAATCTTGACTTAAATTAATTCATGTTGTTGATTATTTTAGATGGAGATTGGAGCAAATGTAGAGCCTGAGCGTTCAACTAGCAAAAGAGGACGTGGACATGGACGTGGACCTAAAACTGTTAAATCACCTAGAAAATAGTGGGTGTTTGAGGATATGACAATGGATCTTGCAGAAACAACAAATGATTGCACTAAACAAGAGGTTGATCAGGACTATAGTACATGGGATAATGCTTTGAGAAAATATATGAATAAAGTGAGGTTTTTTGTTGCATAGCATATTTTTTGAAATGATATGATTGGCATGTAGTAAACATTATTTACTATGTAGTGTATTATAGGGGCGAGACAAGGCCATGGCAATAGATTGTGGCATATCAAATGAGGTTGGAATGGATGAAGCAGGTCATCAGGTACTCAAATTTTTACTTAACTTAGGAAAAAAAAATCTGATGGGATTTTGTGATACGTCCACCTTTTTTCAGAGTATTATTGAAATTTATAATGTATTATCCAATTTGACATAAATTAATGCATGTTGTTGATTATTTTAGATAGAGATTGGAGAAAATGCAGACCCTAAGCGTTCAACTAGAAAAGAACAAGATATTTTCGTGGACGTGGACCTAAAACTATTAAATCATGTAAACAAAAGTGGGTGGAAGAGGATATGACAACGGATCTTCCAGAAACACCAGATGATTGCATTGAACAAGAGTTTTGTTAGGACTATAGTACATGGGATGAATACTTTGAGAAAATTATTGTTTGTGGATGTTCTATATGTCATGGAAAGAAACAATTCAAATGACAAATTGTACAAAGACATTACATATATGATGAGCTTCCAGTCGGTAGTATGCCTCCTATAATCAATTCAAATCCAATAGGAATTGTGGTAAGGAATTTTCCAATTTGATATATAAATAACATGTATACTTTGTTTAAACATTGTTTTATATTATTTAAATAACTAATTTTTTTCTCAATGGATACTTGCACGATAAAGTTCTTGGTTTAAAGTTTCTTGGATCACTGACATCCAACCTAGAGGACAATGATCATTTATCAGATGATAGATCTAACAAAAATATGTGTCAATATACTAGCTTAGAAGATGAGGAAATGATGAAAATAAGTCACAAAACAAGAACCAATTTAAAGATGCATAATTTGCTTAAAGATAGGGGGAAGGTGGACTACATACCCTATGAGAATGAATGTGATGGAGATGGTGACCTTCCCCTGAGTTTGAGATCAATTTTCAAAGAGACATTTGATCATCGACTATATTGCGCTTGGCCTAGTGATCAACAACTACCTAGAGTGTATGAGGTATTTCAATTTTGGGGATACAGCTACATGATATGACCCTCCAATATTCATGGAGTGGATCTAGGCCTCTTTATTGTCCAAAATGTACATGTGGGATCTAAACATAGAAACAATTTAGAACAAACCACTAGGAGATTAATTCCATATTATGGTCCATCATATTACAGTGGTGAATGGAGAAGGCTAGAAAAATATAAGCCTAGCTCATCTCAGCATATGAGCTAAATTGAAATATGTATGCACATCGTCTCCAATTAAAAAGTGGAAAAGAAATTAATAGAAGTCATCTTATGTATATAGATGGATGTGCATACACACACAAAAATATTACAGGATTTATAAATAGTAAATATAAGGGAAGGGACCCTAATGTAAGACCAAATTGTCAATTTTTTGAGGTTATAAATGATAAAGATGGACATATGGAAAGAGAGGTTCATAAATTGATAATGGTTGAGGCTATTAAGGACCTTACCATTGGGGGTGAGTTATTGATTGATCACCCCTTCTTAAAACACACTCCTGCGTGAAAGAAAAGGGAAGAACAAGGTCTCCCTAAGGATGTTGTTAAGGGCAGAAAACCAAAGAATAATAAATGAGTATGGACTGATTTTTTATAAACTATGTTGTAAAAATTGTGTTTTATTTAAATTATTGTATAAAAAAGGTAGTCTATAAAATAATGTTCCATTATTCAATTGATGTATATATGTACATACAATTTATATTTATATTTTTAAAACCATATTTGATTATATTTCTTTGAAATTAATACATTTATGATTTATCCAATTGTTGGAAAACATTAAATAATGCTTGTGTTTGTTGATAGGTAGAAGATTTTGATGAAAGACATACTAATACCCATGATCCAACTTGGTTATTAAGATTTGGATAGGATGATCCAAACCATCCTTTAAACAATACCAGGACGAAAAGAGCAAGTTTGAAGAGATTACTAACACCTGAGAAATTTGAAGATCTAATGAGATATGCATACACTGATGAGATGCCACCTAGCCTTAATGATGATGATCATGATAAGGAAAATGCAGTGCATGAAGAAGGATTGAATGAATTGCTTACAGGTTCTTTGGGGATGGAACAATGATGACAATAATGATCATATGACTGACAGTAATGATGATAGTAGGGGTAATTACCACCAACGTAATGTTGATGATAACAACCTGAAAGACTTCATTAAGCAAGTAGTGAAGACACCTGTGTTCAAATCGGGTGCAAGTAGAACCTCACAACTAGCATGCACATTAATATTATTAGAAATAAAGTCACTATTTGGTTGGTCAAACAAAGGATTCACTACCCTATTGAAGTGATTTGAAATTTGTTTCTTACTTTTCATTGTCAATTGGTGTACACAATTCGTAAACATTCATCGACTTTGTTTATATTTCTTTAAGGGGATTTTAAAACCATATATTGTATATAAATAGTCCTAGTATAGATTGACATATCAAACATGTTCATCATAAGTCAATCATTCAATTGATTTCATCTCTGGCAATCTTATAGGGCACTAAAAACTAAAATATTCCCCGAAGATAATGTGTTTCCATCAACTTGCAGAGAGGCGTGTCTATTGTTGGTTGAGTTGGGGATTGAATATAAGAAAATTCATTCATGTAAAAATGACTACATTTTATACAGAGATGAATATTAGAACAAGGTAGAATTCCCTGTATGCAAAGAGAAGAGATATCATATAGATGTACAAGGTCCTATAGTTCCAAAGAAGGTTTTATGTCACATGCCAATTATACCTAGACTTCAATGAATGTTTCATTGCAAGTCACTTGCACAATTGATGGACTGGCATGCAAAGAACAGGAGTAAAGATGGATTCATATGAATTTCGGCCAACTCCAAAAAAATGAAACACATAGAGGAAAAATGGCCAAGAAAATTCAAAGATGAACCCCGTAGTATCAGGTTTGGTCTTGCAATTGATGGAGTGTGCCCATTCTCTTTCCTGAGCTCAAATTATATTGTTAATCAAGTTGGATTGATAGTATAAAATATTCCCCCATCGATGAGTGTTAGAAAGGAACACCTTATGTTTCCTCTCATTGCTCCAGGAAATCATCAAGTTAAAAACATGGATGTTTATCTTGCGCATTTATTGATGAGATGCAACTGTTATGGAAAGGCATAAGAATGTATGACATAACACTTTCTCCATCAAATAGGTCCTTCATGTTGTATGGTGTGCTATGTTGGACTACTCATGATTTCCCAAGACTCGATGTGTGTTCTAGTAAGATAAAATATTTACGTATTTACACTCATAATTTATTCTCATCCCAACTTTCATACTTAGTTTTATACTATTTTTTTTATATTATTAACATTGCTTGTTGATTTGCAGGGCTTCAAACAAAGGGGGTATTTGCATGTCCAAGATGTGTAAAAAAATTTCAAGGGTGGTATTCTAAAGATCTACATAAATTTATTTACGCAAACAACAAGGTTTTTCTACCACTAGATCATAGGTTTAGAAATTGCCAGAAGAATCAATTTGATGGAAAAGTTGAAAATAGAGGCCCTCCCATGATTATGGGTCTAGGTGATTGGCTTAAGAAGTTTCAAGATGTTGAATTGAAAGCTTGGGAGAATTTTTTTGATCAGGGTGACTCAATTGAAGAACCAAAACAAGTTGTAGTTCATATGCCAGAAGGAATGAAAAGGAAATCCATATTTTATGAGCTCCCTTACTAGAAGGATCTATTAATATCTCACCTATTAGATCCTATGCACATCTTCAAATATGTCCCAAATTCTATATTTTGACATATATCTGTAGAAGAGAAGGACATCTTGTCTTCGAGGAGAGATATTGCTCTTTCACGTACCAAATTTGATAGAAAACGTTTGTGGCCAAGCAGGGAAAATGAAATATATGCAAAAGCTCCATGGATTTTTTTTAAAAAGAGCTAGATCAACTAAAAAATTACATCTATTCAATAAGGACACCTACTAGCTATGGATCATCATTGGCTAAAGATTTTACAGTTGATGGACATAGATCACAGGATTTAAAACAAATGATTTTCATAATTTAATGAAGGTATTATATATCATCATTTAACATTTACTGGTAACATTGATTAAGTACTAAATATATTTTGATATTTTGTTGTGTGAGAAAAAATTACTAATGACCTTTTCATAAATGTGTTTGATAGCATATCATGCCATTCGCAATTAGGGGGGATTCATGTCTTACAGTTGACTTAAGGAATGGTATAAGTCGATTGTCATCATTTACAAGGTATGTGGTTATATGAAATGTTCATGTGTGAGAGACATAGAGATATTATATTGCATTTTAATTTATAACTAAAGGTTCATACTAATTTACTATTCTTATATTAGGTGGGTGACCTCCAAGGAGATCCACGAATCTGAAGTGCCAAAGTGGAAGAAGGAAATTGTAGAAATTGTATGTGTATTTGAGAAGGAGCTCCCTGCAAGTTTCATGGACCTACAAGTCCATTTACTTATACACCTAGTCGATGACATTGAATTGGCGGGTGTCGTATCAATGAGGTGGATTTTTTTCTTTGAGAGGTATATGAAAACTCTTAAAAGATATGTCCAACAAAAGGCACATCTAGAGGGTTGCATGGCTGAAGGGTACGTATTGAATGAAGCATTTTTCTTCTTGTGTGAATTCCTTGGTAAGGATTTTGAAGAAAGGCCATGTGTCTAGGATGAAGAATGAGCATCATATATTATTGATGGAGAAAAACCACAATCTAATGGTGTTGAAGTATAAATTAGTAAGTAAATTCACGATCAATGTGGTTGTTTTTCTTGCAATCATTAATTTACTCTGTAATTTATTTTCCAAATTAACAGCATGAGATTTGGAGTTTGAAATAAACATGTTGACATGTAATATGTGTAGACAAAATTTCTATACTTGACAAGTTCATTTTGTACCACATGGACTTTATGAACAAATGGATTGATTTGTATGATAGAAAGAGAGAAGTTTTAGAAGCAAGGAGACAGTTTAAGAGATCAAACCCAAAGAATACTCCACTTCCCACTGATCTACTTGGGGAATGGGGAAAACATTGCACACTAGAATGGGTTACTAAAAAAATTCAAAATCAAATAGAAGATGTAGGTATAGATTCAGACATAACAGAAGATGAAATCAACATGTCTAGAGGATGTGAAAGAAAGGTACAGTTGGAATTTTACAAAATGTTGTTTCCTTATAGTTTTGAAACAATTAACTATTTTAATAATCGACATTATATTTTTTTTCACTAAAATAAATGGTCTTTCACAGGCAAGGAAATATCCAACAATGTGGGCATATGGTCAACATTATCGTGTAGAAAGTGTAGATGTGAAGAGACAATCCTTCGATTGTGGCATCATGGTTGAATTCAAGAAATCCAGTCGATCAAGCTCAAAAGATAAGAATATAATTGAAAGGAATCTACAATACATTGGGAAAATAAAAGAAATTATTGAGTTGGATTATCGTTGTTTTAAATGTTGTATTTTTAAGTGTAGATGGTATGAAGCATTTGAGATGACACGAAGACATGATACCCATAGTGGATTGTTTTCTATAGATTCCTCATGCTTCCTACCGGAGGATAAGGAGCCTTATGTTCTACCAATTCATTGTGAGCAGGTATTTCTTTAACTCAAACAAGAAGCGGTAGTGATCATTAAACTATTAATTCATATTTTATTGTGAATATATACATGTTTTTATTAATCAATAAAAATTTTATAACATACATCTAATATATATATTTCGTTCATGTTCAGGTATTTTTCTATGAAGACATTTGGACCCGAAATGGATTTTTTTCACACATTATGATCCAAGATTAAGGAATGTATATGACAAAACATTAGTGGATACTGAGCAAAACAATGATGGTGAACAAAATGAGAGAGAGGGATTAGTGAACATTGAAGAAATTGACATCCATGATGATGTTGAAGATGGTTATGTTTAGGCACAAGAAGGCAACAATCTAGAGTTAGATGATGTTATGGAAGACAACAATATGGATGGTATAGAAATTGATGATCCAAATACATCTGCTAGCAATATAGATGGTATACAATCAAATTTCAATGATGATGAAAATGTTGCAGGTCAAGATGAGGATGATGATAATATTAAATACTTGAAAGAACATATGAACATTGACAATGATACATTGGATGACATTGTAGCAGACAATAATGTTAATGACCAAGCCTTCTAAATTTTTAGAATTATTTGCAATCCATGTTTAAAAAGGATGTTTCTTATGGCCCAAACTTTGAAAGGATTCAATAATATTATTTTTGTTGATACAAATTACCTATTGCAATATCCTTAAATTGTTCAATCTTTGGTATGAATTGTTGGCAGAAAAAATTATGTTTATTTGGATGCTTCTTCCATTAATTTTGTATCAACATATGTTCATGAAGACACAAAAGCTAACAAAATATTAATGCATGTAACTCACAATTATTTAAATAAGCAACTTTGTTAACTTTATTATTTTTAAATAGTTTCCATTTTTATGTTGAACATAATTTTGAATATGTAATTGAAAACATCCATTGTAAATGCTTTACTAAATCAGCATATTCATTCACATAAGCACAGTATTGAGGCTCAATAATTGATATTTATTCAAATATAAGAAGAAATAAGTGTGGAAAACATAAGAAAAAATATATAATGATAACACAGTCATGGAGAATCTTTGATAATAATATGTTCTTGTGAATGCTAAAAAACTGAAAGAGCTAAATGATTAAATCTATAAACCCAAATCAACCTTTCAACATGACATCAATGAAGTTTCTCTAAAATGAAAACATATGCAATAACAAAACTAAACTATGAATAAACCATATGCATTCACAAGAAATTCACTCTGTTGTTATCCTCTTCCACAATATCTTGCATTTTCTCTCAGATTTTACAAGGAAAATCTCACAAGAAGCTCTGCAAAATTGGATGAGATCAGAATAAGATTGCAATTTGTGTCTCTCAAAAATTGAGATCAGAATAACTTGAAGAAACCACTTTGGAGACAGCACAGTAATAGATAAGCATGAAATTTAACACAATAATTGAACACCAAAATAGATTACCAATTATGAGCAATCTTCTTCATTATGTTGTTTCAAATATATATACATTTATAGCAGAAGTCTTTGATATGATATGGATGGGTGGAATGTGCAATCTATCTTCTTACTAATTCCTACTATAAAAGAAATGAAAATGGAATATGATATGATGATCCTCTCAAACTTGGCCTTGGTTTCCTATTTATATAGGAAGCAACAAGCTTTAGGCCTTTTACAAAAATAGACGACCCTTCAAAATTACTTCTTTTACAAACAACTAATCAATTTGCATAATTGAAGAAATAACAAGGCTTAAGACACTTTAGACGTATGTTTCCTTTAATCAATGTAGAAAGCTCGTGATCATCAATTTGGAAAAGCTTTCCTCTCCATGATAGACGTCCAGATGCCCTTGCCCTAGTGACCTACTCATCTGAAGCCAAATACTTCTCTTCCCATTGATACACTGTAAAATTTGATGGCCACTAATATTCCTGGATCTTTGGTATGTTTCAAGATGTGTTTTCCATTAACTATCTAGTAGTGCCTTTGTGTCATTGAATTTTTTTAAATATCCAACATCAAGAGCAATCAATCCATCCATGATCAAATTGAGCCTATGAAGACCAGTGTCACTATCCCCCTAAACATGGGTTAAACACTTATCAATAACCTGATCAAATTCCTTCTTCCATTCATCCAAGTCTGTTACTTGACCATCATCTTTCACAATTTTTGGTGTATACCATTGTTTTAAGGTATGGAATGAATCCATTTGTGCCACAATCCTCTTATCCTCCCCTTGTATTTACTGAAATTCATCAACAATCATTTTTTTGTTTGCTCAGTGGGTTTTAATGTTATAGGGGCATTAGGACTCCTTTGTAGAACTCTGCATAACTTATATAGAGTGTGGTGAATAGGATGCCACCTTTGAAATAGGGGGTCCAATACAAGCATATGTGCTTTTATTTTATCAATTGCTTGCTGAAGTGATTTATAACTGTCATGCACACTATCTAGTTTATCAATAACCAACTTTATTCTATACTTAAG
Organism: Sequoia sempervirens; assembly: GCA_007258455.2. Lineage (NCBI taxonomy): Eukaryota > Viridiplantae > Streptophyta > Pinopsida > Cupressales > Cupressaceae > Sequoia > Sequoia sempervirens. The sequence goes on along the minus strand of VDFB02355782.1, from coordinate 100,682 downwards.
AATATTTTCCATAACTTCAAAAACTTTCCTTTTTACTTCATCCTGAGCTTCCTTCATTTTATCCACTTCTTTCTAAAGAGTCTTTGCTTGCTCGGCTAAAATGCTTTGTACAATATTTAATGGAGCACTAGGAGGCTTATATTGTTGGATTTTGTGGTTTTTTTGTTGATATGTGGTTGTCATTGATGTCAACACTATCAGTATTAGTGCATTTGAAGTTGTATATGTCAAGGATATTGAGAAAATTGTAATGGAATTAGTTGCAGGTTGTCAATGGTGAAGTGAAGTTCTATCTATCAGTGAGTTTCGTACGTTGATGATCAAAGGTTGTGGACTAAAGGGTTTCTTGTTGAGTATGTCTAGTTTATACACATTGATTTTTAGATATCTGCATGAAGATTTGGTCGAGTTATGAAGATATTCATTCTGACATTTTTTATGTTTCTTCAGTTGGTATTCCTAATTGAAGATCATGCGATTTCAATTAGTTCAATTGTTGTGGATGCTTCTCTAGTGATTCATGATGTTTGTGGATGTTTCTAGTTCATGCTCATCCTTGTTGCACATCCGCATTGATCATTGTGCTCATGATCTGAGATTTTCTCTAGTGTGTTCATGTTTTTCTTGTTCTTGGCCGACATGGTCTTTGTAGGGTGTTGTGGACCTTCAAGGAGAAATTAATTGAAGTGTTTTCATGTTGGAGATGTCATTTTGGGTCATCACTAAGTTGTGGCCGACCTTGGTTGATTCGCATTGTAAATTCTTTATTGATTTGGGTTGACTACTTGTATTCATTTTATTATTTCCTTGTGGCCGACTTATAGCGATTTAATTTCTTGTTGTAGATATATAAGAGCAATTGTTTATTTGAATTGTGAGGTGTGGATGCAAAGTGTATGAGTCATGTGTGTGAATAATGTTTAGATCATTCGAAGGTAGAGTAGATTTGAAGAAGAGTGAAGAAGAGTGAAGAATTATTCATGTGCTTGTTAGAGTAATAAGTTATTTCACTTAATTAATCTAATCATATTGGTTAATTAATTAAGTCACTTATCACTTTAGTTTTACTTAAGCTAAATTTAAGCACATTAATAATTAATTATTTATTAATTATTAAGTGTGCACACTAGGGTTTCCTTTTAGGGTTATGCATACATTGCTTTTATAAAGAAATTCATCTCTTATAATTTCTTAATTTCTAAATATTATTCATTTGCACATCTTCATGCAAATTTCTCTACTTTTTCTATTTTTCTCTTGTGGAAGGCATTTTCTAGTTTGCATTTCTGATCTTGGTTTCTAACATGGTATCAGAGCCTTGATTTGCAGCCCCTTCTCAGTTTTTGGAGCAATTCATTGTAGAGCACATTTGGGGTTCCTTGAGGGTTTCATGCCTTGAGATTATTTATGAAGCATTTTGGATCAGATTGGGCATCTCCATTGGATTTAGAGAACTAGAAAAAGTCAGGATTGGGTTTTGTTTCATTGATTTTCATCATCATTTGTCAGATCTACGAGGATTTGAAGTTTATGAGGGTTTCCAAATCCAGAATGTACCTAAAATTTTGGGGCATTTTCAGCCAAAATGGACCTCACCATTGTGTTTAGAGTGCCCAAAAACCCCAAAATCGACTGTCAAATCTTGAAATCAAACACAGTGACTCCAGAAGGTTTTTTTTTTAATTTATGGGTCGTACGGCCTGGTACGACATGCAATCCAAAAAAAATTAAAAATCAGAGTTAATGGGCACCATCATCAGTTAACCACTAGCAGTTGACCACTAGTGGTTAATGCTAGTAGTTAATGCTAGCAGCTAGTGTAACTGCCAGTATTTTCCCCCAAACCTTTTTGGAGCAGTTTTGGTATTTTGGCCATAACATCTACATCCGTACTTGGATTTTTGAAAACAAAATATTGTCGGAAAGCTAGTTTCGAGCCCAATCCAGTGGTGTAGTTTTTTTTCTAGTTTTTCTATTATATTGTAGTTTTATCCAATAAAAGTCAAATCATCATTTTTGTGATTCTGGAGGCATATCTTTTGCATACAATCTTCATTTTTTGAAAACAAATAGGCATTGGAAAGCTGGTTCAATGCTCTACACATATCTGGGTATGTGCAGGATCATCGTGCAAAAAACAGGCCCTTAAGTGGCAAAAAATTCAGAAAAATCAATGTTAGGCAACTTGACGTAAATATTTGAATAAGTTATCTATATTATTTCAAAAATATGTAAGAATATAATTTGTAGAAAATTGAATGTAGTTTCTAAAATACTAGGTTTATTTAAAAATAAATAAAATCTATTTGGTGAAAATTTGAAATTTCAATTACCTGGAATTCTCAGGGAAAAAATAAGAAGTAGGTAAAACCACCCTAACCATAATAAAATGATAATATTTTTGTAAGATTTAATATATAAAGAGGACTCATGTCTGGATGTGATGCATATTTTTTGTAATTTTTTTCCAAGTAAATAATTAATTATGAATTTTTATTACAACTTTTACAAAATATAAAACTCAGGACACCTTAACTTGGTCAAACTTCATGAAATTTAATTTTTTATTTTTTAATCCTATAGTATGTGAAGCATAGAATGTGACGATGTTTTGGATTCAAAAATATGATACCGTTTGAAAGTTATAGATGTTTTTCAATCAGCCTATCGATAAGGACTTTAGTCGTAATTCTAATAGAAAATGAATAATAATTATTTATTAAATTCAAATTAAATCATAATTTATATTTTTGGAAAGATGAGAATCTCCTCTAAAAACCCTTTTCATTTCAATAATTTTGGGTGAAAAAAAAGTCATCAGCCACATACCCTACAAATATTGCCACTTTTTGGCGCACCATGATCTTGCACATACCCATCTAAGGTAATTTTTAATCATGGAGGAATATGTGAACATTGGTTTGTGCATGTACTCTTTCTTGTTTTCATGCACTAGGTTTGCATTTTCTCTTTAATTTATGCATGTTTTGCATGTTCTCCTTTTACAATCATGGGGTATTGTAATAAATGAACTTATAGAAAGTTCCATCTAGGGGGATTCTTCCATAATAATTTGATTAGAGTGTAGTTTAATTGCATGCACTTTGATCTCATCTTCATATTGATGACAACTTGCATGAGTTGTATCTAGATTCTATAGTTTCTTTTGGTCTCATCTTGCTCATAGCTTGAGACATTTTGGTTCACATCGATTCACATATTAGATTGAGAGCCTATGGTTAATGATCCTAAATCATATCAGATTCACATCGGGTCACATCTCAATTTGAGGTCCATTCATTTTATGGTTAATGTTCCAAAATCTTCACGGTACTTGCTCCTATGGATCAGTTTTAGTCACAGTTTGGCATTGGCATCGAGATACACATAACTTACATATTCTTTCATCAAATCATTCCCTCTTATGGGGGGCATCATTTATTCATCTACTATTGCTTCATAGATTCTAGGGTTGTTCTAGTTTGTGAGATTTCCAGTGTTCCTTGGCATCAGGTTTGTTGTTGCATTATCATGATTCTACCTGAGTCCTTCAGTGACTCTCATATGGTTTCTTGTAAACAAAGGTATCTTTCCTTGCTTGCCAGATTTAGGATTCTAGTGTTACTTCACCAGTGTTCTTCCAGTGCTTCTTTGTAGCAAGTCACCTCATTGAGGGGGGGGGGGGGGGTTTGTCCCAATGGGTTTTCTCCTTTTTCACCATTCATTGCATTTTTACATGGGTAACTGATCAGGCCTTATTGTTGGGACCCATCTTTGCTTTCATGCATCTTTTCTTTAGTGTTTTAGCTACTTCCTAAGTTCATCTTAAGGGGTTTTGTTAGAGTAATAAATTATTTTACTTAATTAATCTAATCATATTTGTTAATTAATTAAGTCACTTATCACTTTAGTTTTACTTAAGATAAACTTAAGCACATTAATAATTATTTATTTATTAATTATTAAGTGTGCACACTAGGGTTTCCTTTTAGGGTTATGCATACATTTCTTTTATAAAGAAATTCATCTAGATTATAATTTCTTAATTCTTGAATATTATTCATTTGCACATCTTCATGTAAATTGCTCTGCTTTTTCTATTTTTCTCTTATGGAAGGCATTTACTGGTTTGTATTTCTGATCATGGTTTCTAACAGTGCTTAACTAGAACTGTAATCAGGCATTAGCAGATGTTATTTTCTCAGTTCAAAATATGGATGGTTTTAATTTTAATCTTTTTGTAAGACAGTGCACGTATTCCTTTGTAATTGAGCAGTGAGCTGTAGGCAGTGTGCCTGAATGCATGTGCATTCCCCATTTATTCTTCTTATACTTTTAATAGGGTATAATCTTGTGGACTGAACTTCGCCGTGGTTAGATCTTGGTGTTATGTGTGTTTTTGATGTGTTGTTGTTTCATGCTTTCATTGATATTGATCAAATTTGAGAATAAGGATTAATAATTTTAATAAGTTTGAAATTCGGTGACAAGTGATTCACCCCCCCTCTTAGTTGTCTTCCCTTGTGTTGCCAACAATTGGTATCAGAGCTTGTGGTTCCTTGGAATAATTTTAATAGCTTGAGGTGATCTAGGATGGTAACATACAAGAAGGATAGTTTGAGATTTGATGGAACAAATTATTCCTTATGGAAGACTCGAATGGAGTGACATCTAAGATGCATTGGTGAGCCCTACTAGAGAATTACATGTAATAGGTGTGTTATACCTATGAATAGTACTTATGTTGAGTATAATATCAGGGCTAAGGAAGCATTGTTGAGCGCTTTGAATGATATTGAGATGACTAATGTTATGGATCTGAAGATTGCTTATGAGATCTTGAAAAAGTTAGAAACTTTGTATGAAGGTGATGCTAATGTGAATATTGCAGCTAAGTTGCAGACTTTGAAAGGGAAATATGAAATGTTTGGAAATGGGTGATGATGAAAATGTTACTACTTTCATGCAAAGATTGAATGAACTTGTATGTGGAATTAGATGTGTCGATGGACAGTTGGATGAATCAGAGATTATTGCTAAAGTGCTTAGATCCTTGCTTGTTGCTTACAAAGTCAAAGCTACAGGTATTGAAGAGCTCAGAACTATGATTAATGTTACTCGAGATATGTTGATTGGTAAGCTTATTTCTTTTGAGTTGAGTGAATTTGGTGATGCACTTCCTAAGGTTGAATCTACATTCAAGGCTACTACATCTAGAAGAGATAAACAAAGATATGATTTGGGAGAGAGTTCCTCTAGAAAGACATTCAAAAATGAAGAAGAATTGAGACATCTTGAAGAAGAAGAAAGAAAATTGAATGAGCTTGAAGCATTGATTGTAAAGAGAAAATCTAGAGGTGAAGGTTAGTATAAAGGGAAGTTTCCTATTAAATGTTTTTCTTGCAATAAGATATGTCATTTTGCATCAAGGTGTCAGGAAAGAGTTTCTAAATCAAGACATAACAAGCCTAAATTTCAAAAGAAGTGTTACTATGCTACTAATGAAGGAGTGACAAATGATGAATCTAATAAAGGTGAAGATGATTGGGTATTTATATTGCTATCAAGGAAAATGATCCCATGTCTATTGAATTTGTTGGTTGTACAAATGTGGAGAAATCCCTTGTTGCTTGAGTTGAAGAGAAAGATGAATGGGTAATTGATAGTGGATGTTCACATTACATGACATGAGATAAAAGTAAGTTTGTGAGCTTGGAAAAATATGATGCTGGTGTTGTGAGATTTGGTGATAATACATCTGGTATGATCCATGGAGGAGGTTGCATTTCTCTTGATGGTAAGAACAATACTGATTATGTCCTATATGTGGAAGGTCTAAATAATAATATTTTAAGTGTTTGTTAGATGGTTGATAAGGGTTACAATCTCTAGTTCATGGATGGAAAATGTAGAATATTGGGTTAATCTAGAAATGTGATTGCATTAGGTACAAAAACAAGAGGTAATATCTTTCATCTAAATGCTGCTAGTAAAATTTGTTTGATTGCTCAAGCTGATGATAGTTGGTTGTGGCATAGGATAATGTGTCATGTTAAATTTGATAACATTGTCAAGGTAAGTTCTACTAAGGTTGTGAGAGATCTACCTATGTTGGTAAAACCTACTAATGCCATATGGAAAGAATGCCAATTGGGAAAGCAAACTAAAATTTCATTTCGGAGTAAACAACATAATTCAAATGGATTGTTGGAGCTTGTGCATACTAACTTGTGTGGTCCCTCTAGAATCAGAAGTTTACAAGGTTACAGGTATTTCATGTTGCTTATTGATGATTATTCAAGAATGATGTGGGCTAATTTTTTAAGGGATGAATCTAAAGCTCTAGAAAAGTTCAAGATCTTTAAGGCTATGGTCGAGACAGAGACTGGTTTGAAAATTAAATTTTTGAGATTGGATAGAGGTGGTGAATTCACATCCATTGAGTTTAATTATTTTTGTGAAATGCATGGAATAAAGAGACAATTATCTGCACCGCAGACCCCTCAGCAAAATGGACTTGTAGAAAGGAAGAACAAGATAGTTCAAGATGTTGCTAGAACTATGATGCTGGAAGGAAATGTCCCTTATATCTACTAGAGAGAAGCTATGAGTACTATTGTTTACATTCTTAACTGGGTACAAATCAAAGGTGATACTGGTAAGACCCATTTTGAGCTATGGGCTGGTCATAAGCCTACTGTTAGATATTTCAAAATCTTTGGGAGTAGATGTTATATCATAAGAGATGAAGATATAGGAAAGTTTGATGCTAGGAGTGATGAAGGAATCTTTTTGGGTTATTCTACTAAAAGCAGGGCCTACCGGTGTTACAATAAGAGATTGAAGAAAATGGTTGAGAGTGCAAATGTTAAGGCTGATGAAGGCATTGCTACACTATCCAAAACCTATGGATATGATTATGATGATCAAAATGATAGTACAAACAAAGGTCAAGCTTCAAATCAAGTGCAAATCAATCTAGTAAATCAAGAAGATTAAGAGGAAGAAGAAATTGGTGAAAGAATAGAAGAGAGATAAGAAGAGCCTAAAATTCAAGAACGTGATAAGACTCAAAGGTATGTGAGATTGAATTATTTAGAAGATCAAATTATTGGTGATAAGAACAAAGGTGTCTAGACTAAGAGAAGAATTGTAGAAGAATATTGTTTAATTTCAAAGACAGATCCTACTAATGTGACTAAAGCATGTAAAGATGAACATTGGGTTGAAGCAATGAAAGAAGAGCTACAACAAATTGAGAAGAATGATACATAGATTCTTGTTCCTAGACCTAAGGATAAAAATGTAATTGGAACTAAATGGGTCTTTAGAAACAAATTGAATGAAGGTGAAGTGGTTAGAAATAAAGCAAGACTGGTTTGTAAAGGATATTCTCAAATGGAAAGAATTGATTTTGAAGAGACTTTTGCCTAGGTTGTTGCTAGAATTGAAGTTGTGAGACTGTTTCTTGCTTGTGCTGCTTAAAAATATTATAAGGTTTATCAAATGGATGTTAAGTCAGCTTTTCTAAATGGTGAACTAGAAGAAGAGGTATATGTTGAGCAACCTGATGGATTTTAGTTGACTGATCAAGGAGATATGGTGTGTCAGTTAAAGAAAGATTTGTATGGACTTAAGTAAGCCCCTAGAGCTTGGTATGTTGGATTGGATAAGTATTTGTTGAAACTTGGATTTAACAAAGGTATTGTTGATAGTAATTTGTATTTCAACAATGATAACACATATTTGATTGTGGAAGTTTTTGTTGATGATATCATTTTTGGAGGAGATGATAGTTTGTGCATGAAGTTTGCTAATGAAATGAAAAGTGAGTTTGAGATGTCAATGATTAGAGAGATGAAATTATTTTTGGGATTGAAAATTACTCAGTTAAACAAAGGGATCTTTATATCTCAATCCAAGTATGTGAAAGAATTGTTGAAGAAATTTGGCATGGAAGATTCAAAGCCTGTTGGTACACCTATGGTGACAAGATGCAAGTTGAGAACAGATGATGATTCTCCGAAGGAAAATCAAACTAGATATAGATCAATGATTGGTGGATTGTTGTATTTAACTCAAACTAGACCTGAAATTATGAATTTTGTATGTATTGTTGCTAGATTTCAAGCCAATCTGAAGGAATCTCATGTGACTGTTGTGAAGAGAATGTTTAGATACTTGAAGGGAATAGTTGATTTTGGTATATGGTATGCTAAAGATGATGATCTTACTTTGAGTTCCTTTACTAGTGTTGATTGGGCAGGAGATGTGGATGACAGGAAAAGTACTAGTGGTGGAGCATTTTTCTTGGGAAAGAAGCTAATTTCATGGTTGAGTAAAAAGCATAATGCAATTTCTTTATCTACTGCAAAGGCAAAATACATTGTTATTGCTAGCAATTGTACTCAAGTATTATGGATGAAGTGGATATTGAAGGATATTAGAGTTGTGTATGATGAGCCTATTGCTATATTCTATGACAATTCAAGTGCTATTAACATTTCTAAAAATATGGTGTTGCATTCAAAGACCAAGCATATATCTATCAAGTTTCACTTTTTGAGAGAGAAGGTGAGTGAGAAGGAAGTCAGATTGGAATATGTTCCTACTAAAGAGTAGATTGAAGATATCTTTACAAATTCATTGCCTAAGGATACTTTTGAGTATCTCAGAGGGAAGTTAGGGGTGATTACCCCTCCTAATCAGAACTAAGATGCATTTTCTTGCATCAGTCCATGATTTTCATAGTCATATCTTGTTTTAGATTGATATTTTGGTGGTTGCTACTTAGGGGGAGTAGTCAGATGTTCAGAAGTTCAGGTATGTGGTTCAGAGTTTGTGTGGAGAAAAGAGATCTTTGACATTGATTTCAAAGGGGGAGAAGAGCAATGTGAAAAACTGGTGATTATCTAGGGAGAAGAGCCTTGTGGGGAGAAGATCATGTGAAAGAGTTGAGGAGAAAATGAGTCAGAACCTAAGGGGGAGTAAATGCAAAAAGTTAGTTGCATTGATGGTGTTTTTCACATCATGTGTTGCCATCAATTCCAAAGGGTGGGATTGTTGTACGTTGTGGTTATGTTGCTGATATGTGGTTGTCATTGATGTCAACACTATTAGCATTAGTGCATTTGAAGTTGTATATGTCGAGGATATTGAGAAAAATGTAATGGAATGAGTTTCAGGTTGTCAGTGGTGAAGTGAAGTTCTATCTATTGGTGAGTTACATACATTGATGATAAGAGGTTGTGGACTAAAGAGTTTATTTTTGAGTATGTCTAGTTTATCCATGTTGAGTTTCAGAGATCCGTGTGAAGATTTGATCAAGTTCTGAAAATATTCATTCTGAAATTTTTTTGTTTCTTCAGTTGGTATTCCTAATTGAAGATCGTGTGATTTCAGTTAGTTCAGTTGTTTTGGATGCTTCTTTGGTGATTCATGATGTTTTTGGATATTTCTAGTTCATGCTCTATCCTTGTTGCACATTTGTGTTGATCGTTGCGCCCGTGATCCGAGATTTTCTCTAGTGTGTTCATGTTTTTCTTGTTCTTGGCCGACATGGTGTTTCTAGCATGTTGTGGATGTTCAAGGAGAAATTAATTGAATTGCTTTTGTGTTGGAGATGTTTTTTTGTGTCCTCACTAATTTGTGGCCAACCTTGGTTGATTTGCATTGTAAATTCTTTATTGATTTGCTCTGACTGCTTGTATTCATTTTATTATTTCTTTGTGGCCGACTTATAGTATGTAATTTCTTGTTGCGGATATATAAGAGTGATTTTTTATTTGAATTGTGAGGTGCGGATGCAAAGTGTGTGAGTCCTGTGTGAAAATAATGTTTAGATCATTCAAAGGAAAAGAAGAGTGTGAAGAAGAGTGAAGAAGTATTCATGTGCTTAACTGGAACTGTAATCAGGCATTAGCAGATGCTATTGTCTCAGTTCAAAATAGGGATGGTTTTAATCTGAATCTTTTTGTAAGACAGTGTGTCTTCCTTTGTAATTGAGCAATGAGCTCCAGGAAGTGTGCTTGAATGCATGTGCATTCCCCATTTATTCTTCTTATACTTTTAATAGGGTATAATCTTGTGGACTGACCTCCACCGTGGTTTTTCCCCTAACAAGGTTTCCACATAAAAATATTGGTGTTATGTGTGTTTCTAATGTGTTGTTGTTTCATGCTTTCATTGATATTGATCAGATATGAGAATAAGGATTAATAATTTTAATAAGTTTGAAATTCGGTGAAAACTAATTCACCCCCCCTCTCAGTTGTCCGCCCTTGTGTTGCCAACATATATAAAACTATTTCCTTGCTTTGTGAAGTTGCTGATCCTTTTAATTCTTCTTTCAATTTGACATTTTCCATAAACAGGTTATTAACTTCATCATTTAAGAACTTTTATTCCCTTTCATACTCCTTTCATCTGTCCTCCAATCCCTTAACAATTGCACTAGTGAACATGGTTGAGTGCATGGTCATTGTGGCTACCTCCAAAGGGGTGGTGTCTTGTATTGTTCTTACCATTGTTGCCCCTTTCATTTCTTGTATTACATCCAATAGTTTAGGCTTCTGTGTGTTTTTCTGCTTGATCCAAATGGCCAAGGTTTCAATTTTGGGGTTATACCCAATTCCACTTACTCCTTCATCAAAGTCAAACTCTGCAACAAACATTGGATCTTCTTGAACCCGTACTTGATCAAGCAAAAACATTTCCTTTAATTCCCACCCAGGAAAACTGAGCATGTTTCTCTTCAAAATCATCTCTTTAGCCTTCTGAGGGCTAATTTCAATGTGTTCAACCCTCAATTCATTGAAGGTCTATTCCACCATTTGATTCTTTTATGGTTCTTCAATTCCCACTTCATCTGACTCCATTTCTCTTCAATTTATTTTATCTTCATCTTTGTCTAGAAATCCCTAAACTTCGGAGTCTTGATGAACTCACATCCTCTATAAACCTCCTCACAGCAATTTCTCTCTCATCTTCATGTATCTGTGCACTTTTTTTTTCTACATCATCCATCCTTTCATCATGCCTATGGGCGCTAGTCTCATGGATGGGTTGATCAACCTCAATATCACCCTTTAATGATTGCAATAATGTGACCACATCTTCAATATCTCCAACCCCTTCACTCTCCTCATAAGGTACCAATGGCTCAATGCTGTGTCTTTTGTCTCTTGGGAGGCAATTGCTCCATGGGAGGAAATTGCTCCATGGAAGACTTTGATGTTGTTTCTAGGGTGTACCTTGTAGTTATCTTACCACCATGTACCTGAACATATTTACCATATAAATTGTCAAATTTATCAATTATCCAATTGATCCTCCTGATGGGGTCTTTTTCTTCAACAAAATAGCCAGAGAAAATTTTGTCATTTTTCTTCTTCCTTCCTTCAAGCTTCATTATAGCCTTCTATTTCTTCCATCTAAGGGACGCCTCTGAAAAAGTAAGGAAGCTTCTTATCACATGTTCCTCATAATATACTGCATTCCACTATCATTTTGGTAAGAAGATTATGCCTTATGTTATTCATATGATTTTCAGGGTCAAAGGCTCTTGCTTTTCCAGAACCCAATGCATATCTTGACATCAAGTAATAGTGCAACTCCTCCAATGTATTTGAGCCTACTGTCCAATCTCCACATTTGGTTAAGTTTGGCAGAAATGTGCCCTTCTTTTGTTTGTGCATTACATCCTTTTCCATCCATGCCATTTTCCACATAAATTCAAGAAATGCTAATCTGAGGGGCATGAACTTTGGTAGTATGTGTGGAGCAGTAGGGCAGCCATAAATTCTTATTATTGTAACTTTTAGGAAAAATAACCAATCACCAAAATTATGTGTGTGACCCTGTTCCTGTCTCAGGGCCAAAGGTCTTAACAATTGTTGGATTTTGTTTGGAAATATTGGCATTGAATAACCAAGAACTTGAAGGATTCTATGCACAATCGTCATAGAATATAGAAAAGCTTGAATTCTTGCACCGACTATCCCAAAGATAGCACCAATTTTGGATAGGTGTGGTGTTCCTTTTTTCATCCACTATAGCCAAGTCCATTCGTTTATTCCAATGGTCCCAATTTTGGTATAGTATCAAATGGAGAATAAGGAATAGTGTCTGAATGTAATCAGTGCTTTATCCTCTATGACTTGTGAGAATTCATCATCCAAAACCCTCTCAAGGTATGAAGAAAAGTCATACTCAATATTAGTCTCAGGGTTTTGAATTCTTATGGCCATCATCATTAGGCTTATTGGCATTTTATCTTGAGCATCCACCCCTAGTACTTGGCACAAAGCTAGATATGTATTCACAAAATAATATTGAAAATTTGTCACAGTGAATGGTTCAATATTGGAAGTAGAAATGGGAATCATTTTATTACTAATGCCTCTTTCCATTGGTCAAAGCCTACTTGTTTAAGCCAAAACCCTCAATGATATCAACTCTAGTTACCTCTACCAATATTGAGCCATTTGGAAACCTTACAATCTTGGTTACAGAGTGATAATGCTTGGCTAGTAATTTGATAAACTCCACATCAATAAACACGTGAGGACAATCAACTTTGCTAAATCCAACATCCAAGGGTTTGACACTGGAATCTTCCCATTTCTCTTACTCTAAAAATACCAAATAAGTCCCACCTGGATTTTGGAATGAGAGCATCCCTACAACCTTGTGTAGTGTCTATGAGAAATTTCTTATTTCCCTCCTTGGTTGATCTTGGAAGTATTTCTAATATAGACTGGTAGAGTGGTCTCTTCTTTACCTTAGGTTCTTCTTCCTTAATTTTGGCCTTACTTCCAATTACTTTTGATTGTTTTCTTTTACGAGGAATATTTTAAATTTTCCTACTATGACTTCAAATAATAGAGCTCTACCAAATAATGCACCAATCAAGCTTCTTCAGAGGGTTATTCGTGCACTTACCCTAGTGCTCATCATTCATAGAGCTCCTTTTCTCAGCGTCCTCAACTCTGTCCATAACAATGCATTTCAACTGAGCATAGTCTTAGGAAAATTCACTTGCTTTTGAGGGTGTGGCATTTAGTCATATCAGTATTAATGCCAATTCTTCGCCAGATAGTTTCCCAACAAGCTCAAATCCTTGAAATTAATTTTGAAGCATGTGTGAGGGCAATATTGTTGTAAATTGTAATGATTCCACAATTAACACACTACCACTATCTCTTCTTATACCCGCTATGGTATGGCAGTGTTTTTCCCTTTCCATTCTAATGTTTACCACACTACTGCCTTGCTTAAGACCTCTTACTGCGGGGTTGTGGTGTATACCGCTCTACCATAGCCATATTATCCACCTCACGTGGTACTGCAGTGTCCACTTTTCTTCCATGCTTACCGCTCTACCACCTTGGTCAAGACTTATTGTTGCAGGGTTGCATTGTACACCACTCTACCACATATGTTGCTCACCCTCTCGGTGGTATAGTGGTGTATGCTTTATCTTCTTGTTGTTTACCACCTTACCGTACTCCTTTGGATCGCCTTATGCGGGATGGCTTAAACATAAGTCAATTGAAAAATATTATGGCCCGACTATAGGGAGAATTTAAACGATTAACCATACATGATGATAGAATAACTTAGAACTCGAGGCCAGTAAAAAGAATGATTTTAATGGCTCAACTCATGACTTAAGCGACTGATAACCTGTTCAAAATTTTAAAATGGAAAAGAAAATAAAAATAAGACAAATCCTTATAATTAAATACCAAAAAAATAGTACAATCCTTATAATTAAATACTTTAAAAAATCAATGTGTATAGGCATAGAGTATTTTGTTAACCAAGTGGTTTGTAAATTTATACCAAGCAAGGAGTAAAATGATAGAATAGTCAATTTAGTAGAATAAAAAGTAATTTCATCTAGCGCTTGGTAATTTATGGCTCGCAAAACAAATAATATTTACATGCCTATAAAAAAATAGAATAAAAATACTTTAACCACACACAAAAATAAATTATATGCAATCCGTATAAGATATTATGCAGCGCGGGGCAGAATTTTACAGGTAAAGTATTATTATAATGTGATAAAATCAAGAAAAGGGTATCAATGGATCAAATAGTTTCAAGGGTCGACAGTCTGATATTAACCATCGATTGGTAGTTTCATGTTTGTATTCTTCAAATAGGATATGCCTTTGGCGTAGAATATATAGCGCCATCCTGATAAATAGCACCAAATTTTTCAAAAAAAATTAGAAAAATACATTAAACCCTTAATTAACCCTCAACCCTCTACCCTTTACCCTCAACCCTCAACCCTAGTTAAACCTTGATCCGTCATAACCCCTATACCCTCTACCCCATACATTGGACCCTCAAGCTAATCCCTCAACCATATACATACCCTCAACCCCTATACCCTCTACCAACCTATACAATATTGGACCCTCAACCCTAATCCATCAACCATATACCCTCAACCCTCTACCCTCAACCTTAAACCCTAATCCTTGAACCATATTATACCCTCTACCCTCGACCCTAACCCCTCAACGCTAATCCATCAACCCTAGTTAAAACCTTAAACTCAATTACTAAACTCTCTACCCTAATCCCTCAACCCTTAACCGTTAATTAACCCTCAACCCTCTACTCTATTTAAACCCTAATCCAACCTCAACCCCTATACCCTCTACCCTATACATTGGACCCTCAACCCTAGTAATACATCAACCTGCATATACCCTCAACCCTCTACCTGCAACCTTAAACCCTTAAGCCTCAACCCTTAAACCCTCTTATACCCTCTACATCCCTTTGATCTACCCTATACATTACACCCTCAACCCTCAATTCTCAACCCTCAACACTAGTTAATCACTCAACCCTCAACCCTTAAACCCTCAAGTACCCTCTACGCTCTACATTGGAACCTCAACGTTCCTAATCAACCTTCAACCATATTATACCCTCAAACATCCTAGTTTTACCCTAAAACCTCTACCCTCAACCCTTAAAGTCCCTCTACCCTAAACACTTAAACCCTATATATACTTTGGACCCTAAACCCTAATCCTTGAAGCATATACCCTCTGATACCCTCAACCCTAATCCCTCAACCCTAGTTAAACCCTTAAACCCAATTACTAAACTCTCTACCCTAATCTCTCAAATCTCAACCCTAGTCAGACCCTAATCCCTCAACCCCTATTATACCCTCTACCCTATACAATATAGGACCCTCAACCCTAATCCCTTAACGTATGTACCATATACGTACACTCAACCCCTAGAGTTGCACCCTCTACCCTATACATGATTGGAACCTCAACCCTAATCCCTCAACCATATATCGGCCTCAACCCTCTACCCTCAACCAGCTTAAACCCTCAATCCTCAAGCCCCAACCCTTAATCCCTCAACCCTCAACCCTTAATCCGTTAATCCTCAACCCTTAAACCCTAAACCCTAGTAAACCCCTATATATACCCTCTACCCTTTACATTGGAACCTCAAACCTAATTGACTTTTAACCATATGCCCTCAAATGTTCTAGTTATAGACTAGCCCTCTACCCTCAACCCTTAAACCCTAAACCGGCCTTAAACCTTCTACCCTCTACCCTCAACCCTAATCCTTCAACCAACCTATACCCTAAACCCTAAACCATTAAACCCTCTACGTCCCTCTACCCTCAACCAACCAATACATACCCTCTTATACCTTTGACCCTAATCCCTCAACCCATAAACCCTTAAACCCAAGTAAATTACTCTCTACCCTAATCCCTCAACCCTCAACCCTTAATCCCTCAACCCTTAAACCCTTGACCCTCTACCCTCTACCCTTTACCCTCAACCCTCAAATACCCTTAATTAACCCTAATCCCTCAATCCCTATACCCTCTACCCTATACATTGGACCCTCAACCCTAATCCTTGAACCATATACCCTCAACCCACTACCCTCAACCCTCAACCCTAGTTAAACCCTAAACCCTTACACACACCCTCTACCAGCTCTACACTCTACTCTAGTATACATTAGAAATTCTCTAACCCTCTACCCTCAACCCTAATCCCTCAACCCTATATCCTCAACCCAATACCCTAAACCCTAAACTCTAACCTTCTACGCCCTCTACCCTCAATGTCCCAATACCCTCTACCCTAGTCAACCCTAGTAATCCCTCATACCTAATCCCTCAACCCTAATCCCCTAACCTCAACCCTTAATCTCAACCTTAAACCCTCAAGTACCCTCTACCCTCTACCCTCAAGTACCCTTAAACCCTAATCCCTACATTAACCCCTATACCCTCTACCCTATACATTAAATCACCCTTAACCCTCAATTCTCCACCCTCTGATCTACCCTAACCCTTAAACCCTATGCCCTCTCATCTACCCTATACATTAAACAAGTTCAACCCTCAATTCTCAACCCTCAACCCTTAAAACCTAAACCAGGCTAGTAAACCCCTCTACCCTCAACCCTCAACCCTCAACCTCAACCCTCAACCCTTAATCCATCCCTCCCTCTCTACCCTAATCCCTAAACCCTAAACCATTAAACCCTCTACGTCCCTCTACCCTAGTCAAACCTGTAAGCCCTCAACCCCCCAAAACCCAAGTACCCTTATCCCTCAACCCTCAACCCTTAATCCCTCAACCCTTAAACCCTCAAGTACCCTCTACCCTCTACCCTCTACCCTCAACCCTCAAGTACCCTTAAACCCTAATCCCTCTTAACCCCTATACCCTCTACCCTATACATTGGACCCTCAACCCTAATCCTTGAACCATATATGTCCCTCAACCCTCAACCCTATACATTAAATCGCCCTTAACCCTCAATTCTCCACCCTCTGATCTACCTTATACATTAAACCCTCAACCCTCAATTCTCAACCCTTAATCCTTCAACCCTCAATCCTTAATCCCTAAACCCTAGTAAACCCCTCTACCCTCTACCCTTAACCCTTAATCCATCCCTCCCTCTCTACCCTAATCCCTCAACCCTATACCCTAAACCCAATACCCTAAACCTTAAACCATTAAACCCTCTTCGTCCCTCTACCCTAGTCAACCCTAGTAATCCCTTAGCCCTAATCCCTCAACCCTTAAACCCTTAAACCCAAGTAAACTCTCTACCCTAATCCCTCAACCCTCAACCCTTAATCCTGTTAGAACTGAAAAATATCACATTTTTCAATAGCCTCCACCCACCTATCCTCCACATTTCACAAAAGTTCGTCATGCATTTTAATTTTATGATCAACACAAATTGTTGAAATATGTGTGACAAGATCCATTTTGTAGCCCACGTTGCCAAATTGACACACCCATAAATGAGTTTGAGATTCCATAGTCTTTCCCCATTCCTAAATAAAAATTAGCACTCTCATCCTAACAATGCCTCATCGACGGAGCCCCCTTCATAGCCTTGTCGATGGCCCGATGAAAGTAGTTCATAACCTAGTATTGGTGTAACAATACCCTAACGGGTTGACTCCTAAGGTATTCTCCCTGATAGACCAATAGACTCAACAAAAGTAAGCACATCGTTGTAACTCATGAAAATCGGTGGAACAAATGTTTGCTTTCCCCCGATGGCCCGATATAATCATAGATTATCAAGAATTAAAATATATCAAGGGAATTGATGTGTATCAGGGTAATATATTCTAGCATCCCACCGATAAACCAAAGGAAAATTGGTCATTAGTGGAGAAGGTGGCTATCGGTGGAAGAAGGATCATAGTCTCATTGATACGATGATGATGATTGTACTAAATAAATAATGTACATTATAATTCCCAATTATGGGAAAAAAAATTCTCATAATTAATTGCCTCGCTCTTAGAGTCATAGTTGCAGGACGAAAAAGTTGGCAGAAGGACAACTTGATAATCCAAGAAAGGATACTCTGTTTATGTGGTGACGAATAGGCTTGGAGCTTGTAGTCTTATTTAAATGAGCAGGTGTCATATGTGAAGAATCTTAAAATTCATTTTGGCTTGTGGTTTTGTTTATGGTCAAGCTGGTTGGTTTCATTTGCAAGGTTTTTGGATTCATCGACGGTCTCCAATGGCAGAGCGATCAATGGTTGGGTGATGAAAAAGGTTATTATTTAGGTCTCGATGAAGGGATTGGTTTGGTTTGGTGTGGACACCTCGATTTCTCTAATTGTGACAGAGCGACAAGGAGCCTTCAAGGAGGTAATAGACCAAAGACTAAAAATAATTTTGATCAATAATGATTCCCTCACTATGGTTGCAACTAAAATGGTTCTGGGTAGGGGACATATTGAGAGGAATGAGTACAATCGAGATAATGTGCATATCTCTTCATATTTTTTGGCCTCCTTGCTCGATAATAAAGTCCTAAAGGGGGTGGAAAAGGAGCTAATGGTTCATTTTTTCAGGAAGTACTTGTTAGGGGGATGCAGATGGCACTAAAGTTGACATTAATTGGCACTGGAATTCCACATCCTTCAAACCTGGAGCACCTTTGGTCAAAGATAGATGACGAAGTCGTGAAATTCTATCCTTTTCTTCTAGATTTGAGTGGGAAGGCTCTTGTGCAACACAAGATGATCGCAGCCATGGCTATGGAGTACATCAAGAACTTGTTGGGTTTAATGGAAGCTGGTGATAATGACGAGTGGGTAGAGGTCTTTGATTCCTTCGCATAATTAAATGGTTTTCTATAATTTTTGGTTGGGTGGGTTCCCATTCTGTCTATTAAATGCGTTAGTTAGGTGGTGGTAGTAAATGTCTAGATTTTTTGGGTTTGGTCAATGCTCTGTTGAAATCCAAATTTTATCTCCTTTCCATGCTAGTCGAATGTATGGGATGGTTTTTTGGGCCTAGTTCGAATTGAAAGAAATTCCTGCCTTGCAGACACTTGTATGCTTTTTTATTAAATCTAATATATAGCTAGTATATATATCATGTGATGGTGGATTTTTTTAAATAAATATTTCATGCTTTTTATTTATTTTTTAAATAAATATATATTATTCTTTTGTTGTTGTGAAAGATAAGACTATCGTTGTGGATTTTTTTAAATAATTTTTGTGTGGCTTTTTTTTAATAAATAAATATTGTTTAATATCTATTGCTTTTTGTTTAAATATAACCTTACATATAAAAAAAAATATAAATAAAAAATATACTTACTAATTCTAAAGTTCAAAATGGAAAAGAAAATAAAACTAATACAAATACTTATAATTAATTAAATACTAAACAAAAACAATATGTATATGCAAAAAGAATGTACATTATAATGCATTCTCATTATTTAAACATTTTTAAAATTGTTAAGTGATTTCTGGATTCGATTGTGTGTGATTTTTTTTGCATCAACGTTTCGGATCACACTCTGTGATCCATCATTAGGATGAGAGTTGAGAGAACCAAGAGAAAAAACTCAAGTTAATATTATCTAAAAAATATATAATTACTAAATGTTCAGTTTACCTGTTCAAAATTTTAAAATGGAAAAGAAAATAAAAAGAAGATAGATCCTTATAATTAAATACCAAAAAAAAAATGCAATCCTTATAATTAAATACTTAAAAAAGAAATATGTATATATGCATAGAGTATTTTTTTAACCAAGTGGTTTGTAAATTTATACCAAGCAAGGAGTAAAATGATAGAATAGTCAATTTAGTAGAATAAAAAGTATTTTCGTCTAGTGCTTGGTAATTTAGGGCTCACAAAACAAATATATTTGCATGCCTGTAAAAAAGTAGAATAAAAATACTTCAACCACACACGGTAGTAGATATTATGCTACACGAGGTAGATATAAATTATATGCAATTCGTATAAGATATTATGCAGTGTGAGTTAGACTTTTGCAGGTAAAGTATTATACCCTAAACCCTATTATACCCTCAAACATCCTAGCTATACCCTAAAACCTCTACCCTCAACCCTTAATAATGTCCCTCAACCCTAAACCCTAGCCCTAAACCAACCTTATACCTTCTACCCTCTTATACCCTAAACCCTAAACCAACGTTAAACCCTCTACGTCCCTCTACCAGCCTCAACCCAATACCCTCTTATACCCTTGACCCTGATCCCTCAACCCTAGTAATCCCTCAACCTTTAAACCTTTAAACCCAAGTAAATTACTCTCTACCCTAATCCCTCAACCCTTAAACCCTCGACCCTTTACCCTCTACCCTCAACCCTCTGCAAGTACCCTTAAACCCTAATCCCTTAACCCCTATACCCTCTACCCTATACATTAATGGACCCTCAACGTAACCCTAATCTTCCTTGAACCATATTATACCCTCAACCCTCTACTCTCAACCTTAAACCCTCAACCCTTAACCCTTAAACCCTAAAGTACCCTTACATCCTCTACATCCCTCTACCCTCTACCCTATATACATTGGACCCTAATTAACCCTAATTATCCTTGAACCATATTATACCCTCTACTCTTGACCCTAATCCCTTAACCCTAATCCCCCAACCCTAGCTAATTAAACCCTTAAACCCAATTACTAAACTCTCTACCCTCAACCCTTAATCCCTCAAGTCTTAATTAACCCTCTACCCTCAACCCTAGTTAAACCCTAATCTAGCCTCAACCCCTATACCCTATATATACCCTATACATTGGACCCTCAACCCTAATCCCTCAACCTACATATACCCTCTGATCTATCATATACATTAAACCCTCAACCCCTATACTCTCTACGTACCCTCTACATTGGAACCTCAACCCTAATCGACCTTCAACCATATTATACTCTCAAATATCCTATCTATACCCTAAACCCTCTACCAGCCTCAACCCTTAATGCCCCTCAACCCTAAACCGTTAAATCCTAAACCAGCCTTAAACCTTCTACCCTCTACCCTCAACTGTAATCCCTCAACCCTATACCCTCAACCCAATAGCCTAAACCTAATTACTAAACTCTCTACCCTCAACCCTATACCCTCAACCCTTAATCTCTCAACCCTCAAATAACCTTCAACCGACCTCTACCCTCAACCAAGTAGTCAAACCCTAATCCCTTAACCCCTATACCCTCTACTCTATACATTGGACCCTCAACCCTAATCCTTGAGCCATATACCCTCAACCCTAGTCAACCCTTAAACCCTAAACCCTTACACCCTCTACCAGTTCTACCCTAGTATACATTAAACTTCCCTCAACCCTCAATTCTCAACACTCAACCCTTAATCCATCCCTCCCTCTCTATGCTAATCCCTCAACCCTATACCCTCATCCCAATACCTTGAACCCTAAACCGTTAAATCCTCTACATCCCTCTACCCTCAACATCTTAATACCCTCTACCCTTAATGTCGACCCTAGTAATCCCTCAACCCTAATCCCTCAACCCTTAAACCCTTAAACCCTCAAGTACCCTCTACCCTCTACCCTCAACCCTCAAGTACCCTTAAACCCTAATCCCTCAACCTTAAACCAGCCTCAACCCTAGTCAACCCTTAAACCCTAAATCCTCAACCCTCAATTCTCAACCCTCAACCCTTAATTTGCACAAAGTACTACAGTAAAGGTGAAATTTTCTTTGTTTATGATTATCTAGAGGAATAAATGGGGAATGTTGGTGACAGTATGGATCTTGTCACACAAATTGTTGCATTTCATGTTAAATACAATGAAAAATCAAAGGAAGAAGATCTTTTGATGCAAGTGAAATGTAGGCAAGCAATTGAACGCTAGTGAATATTAGGGAAGTATTTTTTGTTCTAACACCCTTAATCCCTAATAGATCATGAAAATTAGGTGCTACATTTGATGCTAAATAAGACACTAAACCAAGCGCTAAATTAGGCACCAAACAAGGCTCTAACGCAAGCGCTAAAATAGGCGCTAATATGGGCGCTAATCAGGTTGCTAAAATAGGCGCTAATCTGGTTGTTACAGTAGGCATTGGTTTTGTCCCTAATCTTGGTGTTAATCTAGGTGTTAACAAGGGCACTACAGTGGGCATTAATAGGGGCATTAATCTTGGTGTTAATTGTGGCGTTAATATTGGCACAAGTTAGCGCCTGATTTAGCGTCAACTTTTTTTGGTTGGAACAAATCTGGTTGCTAATTTAGGTGCTAAACTGGGTGTTACAGTAGATGTTTTTGGCACTAATCTTGACCTTAATCTAGGCATTAATAAGGCTATTACAGAGGGCGTTAATAGCGGTGCTAATCTTGGCACTAATTTTGGTGCTAATGTTGGCGCAAATGTGTGCCTGATTTAGTGTAGACTTGTTCTGGTTGGCACAGAAAATGCCAAAAATAGCGCCATCCCAAAAAATAGTGCTAACTTTTCCCATAAAATGGAGAAAAATACATTAAAACAGTGGGTGGAAGCAAAAAAGGGAGCTAATCACATGGATTTTTTGTAGTGATGTCAGGAGTCTACATCAAGTATGAAACATGATACATCAACTATGATGTAATACAAGTACAAGAGTAACAATCCACATGAGCTAGTACGATGCAAAAGTCTTCAATCCAGGAGAAGTCACCACAATCACAAACATGGAGAGGGAACCCAATGGAGTACAATGCACTTTCCACCCAACCATGTGGAACCTAAAGGACCACCCCTGTGCTAGGAGATAGCAAAGGGTCCCACCATCACAATCAGGAAAAGACATAAAACAACACAAGGCAACGTGACAACAATGAACAAGTAAGGTACAACATCAAATAATAGTATACCACTTCAAGAGGCACACAAACATCCAAGGGAGACAAGGTGCAAGGGAGTACTAGGTTGTCGTAGGAGGAGTGTCATCACATAGGTTACTATGGGTTACCCTGGTGTAACCTTCCTAGGCTACCAGACTACTTGGCCACCTCTACCGGTCGTCGGACCCCCATACATGCTATGTGGGATCAACATGCCTTCCAATTGGACCAAGTAGTTTACCTTGCCATTCCAAGCCTTCCCACTCATCTCAATCCTAAACAAGCACTTGAGCCATGAGTGAGGCGTTATCTTGATTAATGTGAATTATCCAACCCCTTAATTCATTTTAGATTATCACTTGATTAAACTCACAATGGGTTACCCTAGACCTGCCACTTTGTGTGCCAAACCCCCATTGAGAGCCACTCCCCTACTGACAACTAGGAGACCCCAAGAAATCAAAGAGCAAGGCCAACTTGCACAATCACATATCTCATTATCATACACAACAAGCAAGGCATCACCCTTCTAGCATTAAAATTCTAACCATAATGGTGAATACATTGTGCAAGGAAAAAAAATCATCATATACTCATTCAATACTAAACAATCATCTCAAGTTTTACAGAGAACTCCACCCAAAAAAAAATTCCCCCAAGCCTCTAGAAGACTCCTAATATCCACATCACAAGAATTTAGACAATAAATAAAACTCACAAATGTCCCATTTCCATTATTCACAAACTTTTTTCATACAATGACACAATTCAAAGACATAATCAAAGCATGCAAAATGAGTTTACAATGCAGTCATTACATTTTCACACCAATCTCCCTACTCTCTTACATAGAAGGTAAATTATTCTTCCTTATCTAGTCAACCATTTAATTAGCTATCAAAACCATTTAATTGTAGAAATAGTACACATTTGTTCTCCAGACTAATGTCATTATATACTAACAACACAAAACACTTATATTTAAATTCAAACCATCATTCTAAAAAATTTCATTACAATTGTGTGCATCTATATATATATATATATATATTATATATATATATATATATATATATATATATATATATATATATATATATATATATATATATATATATATATATATATATATAAATAATTCTAGTCTCATATAGAAATCAAGAAACATCCATATACAAGTAATTATAATATTCATATCACATAGTACTGGAACCAATGGAGAAGAATTTGATTTATTCGGCATCAATAATTACCCTTAAGACAAATTCAATGAGTTGTCTACAATACATATAACAACCACCCATTTACCTATCAAAATAACTCACACATTCAACATAGGACAGCGATGCCATGGATAATGAGGAGGTTAACTCGTGGATATCACAGTCCCATTTGGCCGACGCATTTTACAATAAGGATCAACATTCAAAGAGATGGTATTATAGGAAGATTGACTTAAGAGAACAGTGGTAGATTAACATACACAAAGCTCATGGGCGGATGTAACAAGAGTTAACTCCAAAGTATACACTAACGTTACATACACATTTAACGACGATGGTGAAGACAAGGAAGTGAAACCAAAAACCCACGTCTGAGGTGAATGGAGGAGAATCAAGCATCTCCAAGGCAATCCTACCACCTGATAATCAGGAGATGACTAAAGAAGAGCAGCGTCGACAACACCACACAGAACTTTCAAGGTGAAAGAATGAGGAGACTGCAAGAAGATTGGCTGCAGGGGCAATGGTACAGGAGATGGATATCCCCGTTTCAAGAGAGCTCATGATTCAGGTTACTACGAAAAATGATGTTGGTCGGTACCAATATATGGCATCGTGGTTCCATTTCATGTCGCCACCATCAAGAGTGTTACAAGCCAACAAGATGGAGGAAATTCTTATACAAGGATAATTTTCAATGTTTGAGGTACCGGATTTAATGCCAACTACATGCCAACATTGAAATTCCCTATCAGTATTTAAGTTAAGGAAATTTCCTTTAGATCCAAGGATTCGAAGCACATCCACCATGCAGTACAAATGATTAATCCACAGACGATTTGTAGCAATGAAAGAATCTGAAAAGGAAGAGAGAGCTACACTGGAGACTCAAGAGAAACTTCAGCTTTCAAAAGCACGGCCAATTAGGCTGGCGGACTTGGATTTCACTAAATGTTAACAGTGGAATTCAAAACTTCAAACTGCACGCTTCGTACGCAACGGAGGACAGAGAGGCTTTTAGATCACAGCCAAGGAATTTAATGAACCAATTACAATGCACAAGTCTTGATTTCGAATGAAAGAAGGTTACTGTAACAAAATAATGAATGCCAAGGCATGGCGGCATAACTACAGCACTGCCTAATAAGGCTGTCTCCAAAGAATACACTCCAGAGGTTAAATATGGAGCTTATACTACAGGGAACACAAAAACTCGAATCAAAGCCAATACAATAAGTTTTCAACACAAAGAGGTAGGGAGAAATGCATATTGAGCATCCAATATATGTATAAGGGAAAAAGATTGCGAGACTCAACTCTTTTTATAGCTAAATAAAGAATCGGTGTACCCAATATTAAGGTCTAGCGAAGGAATAAAGGTTAGGATACACCATATTCAAACGAAATAAATGCAAGGCTCATGCCATGCGAACTACAAGGGACCGAGCAAAAATCATAAATCATAACCAATGAAGGGTATTCAGAATAACTAGTGTCAAAATAAAATGGTAAGGCGTTTAAACACACAGCACAGCTCTTTCACAACGCAACACATATTAATCACTGACTTCACAAATATCTCAACATGCATGTATTTGTTTGAACATAATATTACTACTTGTCCCAAATGGGATTTTGGATAAGCAAAGACTGAATAAACAACATAACGCCAAAGCATTCCAAAAGAACTAAGTTTCAATAGTTAAGGCTAGAATACAGAGCACTCAGATAATTTATCAAACCAATTGCTTAAGGAAGTATTTTCTTGTAATAACCATTTTCTAAGCAGATATTGAAATTTTGGAGAGAAATTGTGGAACCTGGATCAAATTCGAATCACTAATCTGAGAGAGTGTTGTCAAGTTTGAAATCCCAATGCAGGTTAACTTCCTCTCCAAAGCTTTGACTTTCTGAAAATCTTCAAGATAGACTAAACCCAGAACCTCCAAAATATAGAATTAAACTTTCAGAAACACCCGAAAGCAACAAGTACAGAATAAATCCTCTACGGCAATCCTCTACGGCAGAGCTCCCAGAACCAGAACAAGAAACTCCCGTACATAGAATGCAAAATTAGTTTCTTCTTCCCCAAAATAATCCAAAAGCCCCTCTATTTGTTAACTCCCACTAACTAATTTACTAACCACTTCCCTTAACTTTTGTTGCATGCCACTTCTATTTTAAAATTCATTTATTTTTATCACCCAACATAAGTTTACAACCACTCTACAATATTTGTATTAATTCAATATCTTTATTTAGTTGCTCACCATAAATCTTCTATAATATTATTTAATTTATTCATTTAACTTTAAATTTTAAATTTTATTTTCACCTCACAATAAAAATTATATATTTATTTTAATATTTCTTTATTAAATCGTTATTTTAATTTATTTAGATCAAATAAAAGCATTAATTAATATTTTATCAAAGCCACCATTATAATAAAACATTTATTTTAACTATTACAATGTCCTTTACATTTCAATAGCTTTATTTTAACATAAAAGTTAATCAAGTGCTAATTAATCCCGATTTAAACAAATGCAAAACATGTCAAGTAGTACCAAATCACACACAAACAAAATAGAGGGCAATACCACAACAAAAGAGATGAACCAAATCATGAATGAAGAACACTGTCAAAGTGAAATGTGGAGGGGCACTACAATACTCATATCCCTACACATAATCATGGGTGCTCATATCCTGAATAAATGTCCCTTAGATGGAGCCACACCCACTCAACCCCTTTCACATGGAGGACCAAAACAACCTCTCTCAAGAGAGGGTCAACTCCCCTACTAAACCACACAAAGAAAAATAACACATGAAGCATTAAAGTATATTTTCTCCAAACAAAAACCCCAAAATCTCAAAGAACAAAACACATCACAATCACTCACATTTATTCAACAAGAAAATAAAAGATTCTACCTTGAAATAGCACAATCCCACTAATGGATGAACTTTGATTAAAGATCTCCCCTCAAGCCTTCACCTTCCTTCCTCCTTCCTTCTTCACACTCCTCCTCTCTCTTTCCAAAAGAACTCAAGTAGAATAACAAGGTCTCAAAAAGAAAAAATGAAGCCACCCCTCCACACTATGGAAGAAGAGCTATAAAGAAGCGAAAGAGGTAACTTCCTTCCCCAAACAAACTCAACTAAATAACTACTTCCCCATTTTTGCCACTTTTGAAAGTGGTACATAAAGGAGGGTAATAAAACTCTTTTAAAAGGTTTAAATGATAAAAATGCACTCCTAACCTATATACCCCATACCTAAGCAACCTTCCAAAACTTAAAATAAAACTTAAACCTCTTAAAATTGCTTAAAAATCATAAAATTTTAAACTCATTCAAAAAATAACTCAAAAGATAATTAGATAGTGTTTCACATTAGCACATACAACAACAACACATATTTTACAACATGGGCCAAATAGACCTTAGCACTCCATATGTCACCACACTCAAAGGACACAGAAGTGGCTAAATAGCCCCATCAACCATTTGCACTAAAATCCACCCATACACTCAAATACGAAGTGTCAGTACAATATCCAGATCATATAGCCAAAGAAACTCCATTATATATGATAACATAAATCAAACTAACAATCATAAAATAACATATATAATTCACCATTCACATATACAACATAAAAATGATCTCATTAGTGAATATTATATGAAATCTAATAATCATTATAAAATTTAACATTCATAGGACCATCTAAATATCATCCACAATTAAGTAAATATACATCCATGAAGTCCTAAATATCATGTTGATCAAAATGTATCTAGAAACAAAAGATGAGGTCTCACAATGGGAAAGAGGATAAGTAGTAGAAACATAAAAGGGTGTATAACAAAGTAGGTGGATAATAGAAGAAAAGAGACTCAACTTTGCACAAGATTATGATATTTATCAATATATTTATACATCAAAACACTCTCTTCAATATATATATATATAATTACACCCCACTATCTCTTAATAATTTTGATTCTCTTAATATAGTGATATAACTTTAAAAAAAATTAATATAATTTTTATTTTTATTATACTTTTTATAATTATAAGAAAAATCAACTTGAATAGTATAAGAACCTAAAGAAATCATTCCTCACAATCAGACTAGAGCCCTTATTATCTACATGTTATATCTAAAGAAACCTAGCAATCAACAGTCTAAATTCAAGTGGGTAGCCAACTACACATTAAAGATGATGACCATACTAACCAAGCAAATCATGGTGGACAAAATTATTCACTACGATAATTAGTCAATAGGAATTTTTTTAAGTGGACAATTCCACATTTCCCCCGTAAACATGTCTCACACCTGAAAAACAGGTTTGACCCATTGTCAAACCATCTTGAGGTCACTGAGAAAGTTGTCTCATGTCTCAAAACAAACTAACAATTAATATTCTCATTCATACATTTGATCTTCATAGATCTCTAGATGAACTCAAATTTTAGTATCCGTAAAAGCCAAATATTTTTAGATCTACTTTCTATTTATTGTGAATAGATTGAAGCAGCAATTATACCAGGAGATTGGTATAAGTTCATCTCATTTTTTAAAAATCTACTGTGATAGAGTTTCGTAAATTTTTCCTACAACCTCTACCAATTTTTTCTCATGGGTGTCATTGACAACATGCCACAATTTGCGCAACATTTTGAGGTGAGTCACTTGCCAATGGTTTCAATGAGTTTCATTTTTTTTAATCTGTATGTGATTTTTTTGTTGTTTTTATTTGCTTCTAAAATAATACTATTGTAACTAGGACTTAAATTTGATAGTCGTATACCTGTATTTGAAGATTTTAACTGTAAAATACAGTAAAAATAAATATTTAACTGTATGCTAATACATGCAATTTATTTTAGAAACTATAAAAAAACTAGTTAATATGAAAATTTGACAATATATATATACTACTTTTATTTTTAATTTTTTTAATAGAAACTTATTTTATGCTTTAATAAAAGTATAGAAACTTCTTCTTTTTATTAAATGCAAACTTCTATTATTGAAAAAACAAATCTCAAATTTTTAGATTTTTTTAAAGATTCTAAAGATTTTTTAGCTTCTTTAATAGAATTTTTCATAAAAACAACAATCTTCTCCTTCAAACCATTTTTTAATTTTGCCAATGCAAAATATTTCAATTTTCTTTTATTAATCTGGTTTTAGAGTTTAATCTTCATTATCTAGACTCCAGAGCTCAGAGAAGAAGCAAAAAGTCAAAAAAAGAAAAGATTTGTTTGCACGCTTACAACTTACAACAAAAAAGAAAGAAGATTTGAAAAAAGTAAATAGATTTTGCTACACAATTACAACTTACAACAAAAAAGAAAACAATTTTGCTGCACAATAAGAAAAGTAAGATGATTTTCATTTTATTTCTTTTGTTCTTTTAAAAAAATAATGATTTACAAATCTTATATTAAAGAATTGTAACAGTAAAATTAAACATTGTAGATTTTCTTTATCAAACATTTTGGATCGCATTTAATAATATTCCATGATTTTTTTTTTCCTTTTTTTTTGTTCTCATGCAACTACTACAGCCCCCTCTACAACCCCCTATTCTCTATATGGTTGTTAGTTTATATTAAATTATTTTTTTATGGTTCATTTTTTATAAATTTAGATGAATTTGAACAAAATATCTAAATCTTTCTTATTTTTAAAATATGTAGGGATTACAATTTGAAAATGTCTCAAAGAAAAAAAAATCAACCTTCTATCAAGCATTTTTTTCCATGGTCAAGTACATCCGAAGTTGTAGCACCCAATGAAGATCATAATTTTGATTTAAATGAAGACTTAGATATTTTGGGGTACACTGAAGAGTATGCTGATGAATATCAAACAAGAGAAAACAATACACGAAAAAAAAAAAAAACTTGAAGTAAAACGAGAATTTCATGAGGAATGGAAAGTAAAGTTTAAGTGGCTGAAATGTACAATATATGAAGGAAAAAAAGTTATGAAATGCATATATTGTGAAACACATAATGCAGCTGGACCATGGGGAGTAGGTAATGGTTGCACTAATTTACAACATGATTCATTAGTTACTCATGCCAATTCAAACATTCATAAGATTTCACTAGCTAAATGGACATGTGGGAATGAAAAGAAAGCAAAACCTATTACAAAACATATAGCAAATGTTGATGACATTAACAAGGAAAGAGTCATCACAACTATGAAATTAGTTTTTTGGATGGTTCAAGAGGATTTACCCCTTTCAAAATATGAATCACTTTGCTCTCTTGAAATGACATTACAGTTACCAAACATGCCAAAGAATAAGGACTACAATTCATACACAAATCAGATGGCTGCAAATCAATTTCTTTTTGCTATATCTAAGTATCTTGAAGAGGTACAAACTGCTAGAATGTTGGATAGTCCTTTTTTCTCTTTGATGTTGGATGAAAGTACATATCGTAGTTTAGAGAAGCATCTTATGGTCTATGCAACTTTTTTAGACTCAAAAGGGTTGTGGCAGCCAACTTCACAATTTTTAAAGCTCATAAATGTTTGTGATGGAAAAGGAAACAATTTATGATGCAATCAATGTTTTAAAGGAAGAAAGGGGGCTTTCAAATACACACTTAATAGTTGTTTCCACAGATGGTGCTTCATCCATGGTTGACAGTGAAAATGGGTTTGTTTCTTTTATGAAAAAAGATGTTCCTAATCTTGTAGGTGTTCATTGCATTGCTCATCATGAAGCATCAGATGCTTCCAAAAAAATTTCTGAATTGTTATTTGTTGAGAAATTAGCAAATAAGGTGTATTCTTGGGTACATAATTCTACTAAAAGAAACAAGGAACTCATTTCTTTATAGGAAGTCATGCAACTTGAAATTCTTCAAGCTCTTCAAATTCATGGAGTTAGATGGCTTTCAAGAGGACAAGTTATTGAAAGGCTTGTTGTATTGATGCCTCCTATATTGACTTTATGGAAAAATGAAAAGAGAGAGTCATGGTATGATAAGGCAAGAATATTTTCAGTTCAATTTTGTTTACACATGCTTGCAAATATAATGCTTATGTTGAACAAGCTAAATAGAAAATTTCAAGAAGAGTATGTTGATGTTACATCATTAGGGGCATCTATTGATATTACTATAAACACTTTAAGTAGGTGGTTTATGAGAAGTGATACATTTGCTGATGGTACCTGTTACTTATCTAAATTCTTGGATGCCTCTAAATATGGTTATTTAGAGATTACTGATAAAGAGGGCATTGTTCATAAGAATGAATTGTGGTTTGTGGCAATTTCACATGCACATGGTGATTATGTTGATTCACAAAAACAATAACTAAAACCTTGCATTGATGGTTCATTAGAGAGTTGTAAACAACTTGCAAAAGAATATGTTCAAGCACTTATAGATTGTTTGAATGGAAGATTTCTTGATCTTGTGTTTTTCAACTCTGTAAAGTTGTTTAGTCCTTGTCATTATCTAAAGGATGCTCGTGCTAGAGAAGATAATTCAAAGCATTGGCTTGATAATATTTTTCAACACATGCAACATACTTTATGTGAGGGAGAAGGAAATGAAACATTATTTAATGTTGAAGCTTGTAAACAAGAGTTGCATATATTTGTTGATACTCTTCGTCTTAGTTGTGAGGGATTATCAATGAAGGAAGCTAGGAGGGTTTTTTTGGTCATAGACTCGCATACAAGTTTTCCAAACATGACAAAGCTATGGCAAGCAATCCTTACTATTTCAGCAAGTATAGTGGCATGTGAAAGAGGATTTTCAAGGCAAAACATAATAAAGATATTCGACGAACAACTCTAACATTAGATATATTGGATGCTTTGATGAGAGTGTCTCTAACAAAACTTGATGTATCAACAGTGGAATGGAGCAGAACACACCAATGCATTATGATTCATTATTTTCATTTTAATGTCAATATCTTACAAGTTCTATGCTAATACTATCATAAATCAAATTTATAATAGACTTTGAGGTTTTTTAAATTTTAGATGAATGGACAACAGGTAAAAAAATTGTCATCTTTTTTGACCTATTCCAAGAGATGGTTGCCTAGGTATTGATAGTGCTTCTATGGCAGAGAGGAGGCATGTGCCTTATGCTGAAAATGTTCATGTCCCTCACCTATCAGTGCCTTATTATATAAAATTTCACTTGCAGTAAAAAATAATAATTGTCATGCGAAAGGCAATAATGAAGACTAAATCGTAGAAAAAAAATTCATGACGGGCAAAGTGGACCGTCAAATTTAAGCCCTGCTTGTAATATGCTTGTGCCAGGAAAAATAACTTTCAAGCAGCTAAAACATTCCTCACCCCATGCTTGTTTGAATTTCTTTGGCTTCAATTTTTAGGGTGAGCTTTTTCATCTTTTTTATTGCTTCTTTGGCACCGACTTCAACATTACTTTCCCTTTGTAAATTCGATGCTTAGAATATTTATAGAAGGTCTTTCTTGTAGAGGGTGTTTTTAATTTTTTTTATTAATTTATTTATTATTATGGAACAAATGTTTAGATGGCATGCTATTTTTCTCAATTTGGATGCATTAAATTTATTATGAAATCTTCACAATCTCCTATGTTTTGCAACACAAGTTCAAGTTGACACCGAGAAAGTGGTGACCAAAATATTGTTTGAAGAGAAGTAGCGAATAATTATTTGTTTTTATATATGATATTATTGTAATACCTAGGATTAGATCCCTATTTGTTTTTCACTTTGAGAAATTTAAAATTGTGAATGAATTTCACATTTATTTAGTGATTTTAATTTTTTATTTATTTTGTTTTCTTTGTTCTTGAGATTTTTTTTTTTGAAATTTTTCTAACTCTTGTTTGATATGAGGTTCAAGTTTTTTTGGCTTGATTTTAATGATAAGGGTTAAAAAAAATTCACACCTGTAACAATGTTTCCTTTCTGCTGTCATATTATTGAAATTTCTCTTTACCAAAATTAACAATTTTTCTTGTTGATTATTTTCTTTTTGCTTTGGATAAATTGTATTGGATATTTTAGTTCCCTCGTAGTAAAGGTAGAGTTACTATACATTCATTTGATATGCTTTTGGTGGCGACATCGACCAATTACATTTTACGTATTTTAACATATTACTTTTTATTTGTATAGTCTGAATTTTCTAAGTTGTTTTTTATATTGGAAATTTAACATTTATTTCTTTTTTTATTCATGGGAGTAGCTTTATAAATCATTTTTGTTTAAAAAAATCAGGAAAATGCATAGGAATAGATTGATTAAATAATAAAAATGAAAGATTAAAACTGGCGGCTGGAGGTACATAATCCATCAATGCAAAGTTAATGCATTAAATGGCATCTTGCTGGAGGAGAAGGCGCTAGAATCACTTGATGGCTACGCGTGGTTAGGGTACTTTGTTTATTTAATATGGATTAAAGTCCAGTTGCTATGGATAGCTATATCACTTTGTGCATGTTGTTTTTTTATTCTGCAAGTCCGTGTTGTAGGAGAGTTTATAGTGAGTGAGCAAGTGTTGTAGTTACAGAGTCCATAACCAAAAATGAGTTACTTGAGGTGATAAATAGTTATTTTTCTCAGTTTTCTCTCATTTTACACTACATATCTAGATTTTTTCAACCACAAGTGCACTGCATAAGTTAAATGATTTCCTCGAGAATAAATGACCCGTGTGTCCAGGCAGTTATTGAGATTATTGGACTCTTTTGTTTCTTAGGGTTTTGGTTATTCCTCCTATGATTAGGTGCAATTTCCATGTTACCATGATTGCCTAATTTCTATATAATTCTGCCACTTTTGGATGCCTTCTCTTCTGGTAGTCTGTATGGTTGACCTAGATTTATTTTTAATACCATGATCATTCAACTAAGTGCATTTAGAAATCAACAGACATTTTATATGTATTCCCGCTTGGCCTTACGCTTTTCTATACCAGAGCACTTCCCTTGTTAGAGAATTTCTTCGCTAATGAACTCTGAGCTCAATTTCCTTAATAAGCATGGGTTAATGTTTTGGCCCTGTGTCTCATCCTAAGTTACAAGGTTCGCTGAATTTGAGATTCAAATTTTTGCAAACTTGAAATTCTTTAATAAAGTTCGTTGAAATTTGATGAAATATTCGTACGGCTACCGTTTCACTTAAAACATTAAAAAAAGCATTTTTAGGGTTTTTACAAAGCATTTTTTAGAGTTGCAACGAGTTTTTTCTAATAAAATTTAGCTCTTCTTCCAATCAAACACACAACACTCAATATTTATGACGGGTTTTAGTCTCGTAGTCTGAGGCAAGTTTCAGTTTGTTGCTCATGTCGTGACTCCATAGCCGTGGGTTTCAAACTTTAGTGTCTTAAATCTTCTTGTTACTGCCACCGCACCTAGTCTCATGACTAGATTTTTAGCCATCGTGCCTAGTCTACTACTCGTCGCGCCTCCACAACTCCACATTTTCCTGCACATAGCTTCATAGATTTTGTTTTTCTTTTTTAGGTTTTAGTATTAAATTTTATTTTTGTTTTTTGGGTTCAATATTAAAGTCGGTTTTTAATTTCATTTTTTCATATTTCAGTATTAAATTTTGTTTTTGTTTTTTAGGTTTTTTTATTAAAGATTAAATGTAGTTTATTAAATTTTTTTTTTTCATTTCAATATTAAACTATATAAATTGAACATATATTATTAAAAGTTTAATTTTATTTGTCTTTTAGATTTTTAAAGCTGATAATTATTAAAAATATATTATTAAAAATTAAATATATAGATTAATATATTAATAGGTAATAAACATATAAATTGGATTCTTTGTCACACAACACAAAATCTTAGCCATTATTCTTTATAGAATTGGAGAACATTGATTGTAACTCTGGTGCTTATTTGATGCAACAATCTTGATGATATTGGAGTAATTTCCTCAAATGAAAAAATTCTAGATGTTAACCTTTGATAGCTTTCTTTCCAACCCTTGTCCTCTTCAGATGTAACACTTTTGATATTTTTTGTATTATTCTTGCATTTTGTAGAAACAAAACCACTGGGACCTACACCTGGCTACATTCAATTGATAATTTGATTCCAAAATAATTTGGATGGGGTAGATTCTAGCTAGAATCAAACCCTGGCTAACAGGATATAACATTGTCAATTACACTTTCGAAAATCCTGACCTCTTGAGCATGGTATTTAATTTGTAATATCTTAATTTTCTAAGTATATATGTTAAATGGGCACAAAAGAAATTTTGAAACTATTGATTTAATTGATTTAAAAAAAAAGGTTACAGCTGATTGATTTAAATAAATTTTGTAAAGTGTAAGCAATTGATTTGATTAAATTTTATAAAGTCGACCGCACTTAACTTACAGTACCACTACCTATTTAAAGAATTTTATAAAGTGCAACAATTTGTTGCACCACTATTATATTATTCATAAAATTCACAATAAATTTCTTTTACCTAGTACTATTATATTGTCATGATAGCATTGATGATATTCTTACTTCGGCCATTATATGCATTTTTGTAATTTTTTGGGCTTTGTTGCTATTTTCTTAGAAAGACAAAAAATTGTTCTTGGTTTTCTAATCAGGGCTTCTTACAAGAGCCAGTTCTTCTAATTGTAGGAAGGAAAGGGGTATAGTAGTGCAGGTGTAGCCAATTGTTTGACAATAAAGTACAAGGTGAGTTTCTAGAATCAACCTTCTCCTTTGTTTACAATGGCATAATTTTTTTTGAATATAGTAAATGTAAAAAAAAGCTATTAAGAAGACAGAATTTCCATTCTATGAGTCTATGTGAAAATTATTCCCTCCACATAATTGTGGAAGATAGAGGAGAAGGTTGATTCAAGATTCTCACTTAATTGACTGTACTTGTACTGATATGGTCACTTCCTGTTATAAGGACAAGTTTGACAAATGGGTATAGTGAATGGCATATGCTATATGATTCATAAAAATGAAGCAATTGGAGCCTATAAGTAGATCTCTATTGCAATCATTTCATTAGTAAAATGTTGCACAAAGAAATATGCATTATTGCAATAACGTGATATCAGATATGCAATTAGTATGCAATATTTTGCTCTGGTAGCCAATCACACTATATAATGTAAACATACTTCTTCATATTTGTATAGTTTGAATATAAATCCATATTTTTAATGTCTACAAATTATTAATTCTTGTCGTAAGGCAGGTTACTATTGCATTCATTCGATATGCTTTCGGTAGGCAACATCGACCAATCACATTTCTGTATTTTAACATATTACTTTCTATTTGTATAGTCTAAATTTTAAAAGTTATTTTTTATATTTGAAAATTAGCATTTATCTCTTTTTATATTCATGGGAGTAGCTCTATAAATCATTTTTGTTTAAGAAAATTAGTAAAATACGAAGGCATAGATTGATTAAATAAAAATGAAAGATTGAAACTGGCAGTTGGGGGTACATAATCCATCAATGCATAGTTAATGCATTAAATGGCATCTGGCTAGAGGAGAAGTTGATGTAATTGATGGCTACACGTGGTCAATGTACTTTATTCATTTAATATAGATTAAAGTCCAGTTGCTATGGATCACTATATCACTTTGTCCATGTTTTCTTTAATTCTACAAGTCTCTATCCTATGAGAGTTTACATGAGGGGGTGTTGTCATAGTTGCAGAGTCCAGAACCAAAAATGAGTTACTTGAGGTGATAAATAGTTATTTTCCTCAGTTTTCTCTCATTTTACACTACATATTTAGATTTTTTCAAACACAAGTACACTGTAGAAGTTGAAACTTGTATTCAAAAAATTGGGTAAAAATTGGTTATTTAAGCTTATCTTGGAAGTTTTATTTTGCTAACATGCCAGATAATGTAATACCCCTCATAATGTTTAGACTTATTAATTTCTATGATGATACTATTAGGGTTGATTTGGTTGGTTGTAGTTGATGATGTTATTCCTTGAGTGGACCTATTCATTTGATATGACATTATTAGGATGATTGATGATACTCTGTGTGTTGTTTGGATTATTTGGTTATTTAAATGAATTGTCATTAATGTTTATATGTCCAATTTGGTTAGAAATGTTAAGCTCATTATGATATTATAATTGTTAGAATAGATTGGGTGAGGACGATTGTAGCATCACTCGTTCACGAGTTGCCTGCTAGCTGATTTCTCTCACGATGGGATATTGATTTCATATGTATACATGTGCTGCTTGACTTTTATTTGGATCTTGAGTTGTAGGAATAAAGAAGTCGATTCCACATGCTTCCAGTGAGGCAGGCTGACAATAGAAATTAACCCAATGGGTAAAGAGTTGAGAAAGGGGAGTAGGCTTGGAAGTGTCCCGTCCCAAGTCCGATGCGTGCGGTGTGGAATTAGTTGTGTTACGATTGGGGGTCTTATCTTGTGTCTTGTATGTAAGTTTATTGTTGGAGTATTATTTAATTTAATTCTTGGTTAGTGTTTAATTTATTTAATCATATTCCTTAAAATAATTAATTAATGTTACATTATTATTTGATTTAATTAAGAGTTAGAAAAATGTTAAAATTAAATATATAATAAATTAAAAATGATTTAATTAATTAAAAGTGCAAATAATTATAATTAAATTAATATTGTTGAGAGTAATTAAATATTATTTTTTATTAATATTAAATTAGGAAATTATGTGAAGATAATATCTAAATTTAAATAAATTATTTTAATTAAAATTTTAGATATGTGTGAGCTTTTAAAAGCTGAAAAAGGGCCAATAAGGAAAGAGGCTTTTTGGAAAAGAAAGCGGAAAAAGATTTATTGATTTTATTTGGTGATTTATTTATTTTTGGATGAGAAAATTATGGAGACACAAGTTTTCTGGTTGGAGTTTTGCTCTGTAGTTTTTTTTGAGATCTAGAAAAGAAAAATAAGAAAGTTAGTTTTGGGGTTTTTGAGGTTTTCTTTTGGGTAAAAATTATTGCGAGGTTACAAAGAAAGGATTATTCAGTAGAATATTGAAGGCAGAAGGTCGAGAAAGGAGTTACAGGAGGAATTCGAGAGGAGGTTACAGGCGGGATTCTCCTTCAGACACAGGATTCCAGGTTTTTTCCCTTTTAAATTTTTAATACTTCGTAGGTCTGTAAACAAATGTGATTTGCTCTGTTTTCGAAATCGTTTGAATGAAGTTTATGCTTTGAAAACTTGTTTGTGTTTAAAACTCTCGAATCTTCTGTAGTAAATTATAATAGAATTTGTTTTAAAATTCTTCAACATAGTTAGTAGGGAAAATTAGCATGTTTGAAATATAAAAAAAAAAAATCATTTCCGATTGAAAATCAAATCATCTGTAGAAAATTGTGGTAAAACCCTTTGAAATTTATTCAATAAAATTTAAACCCTTTGAAGTTATTCAATAAAATTGTTTCTGAAAATTACTGTTGGGAAGAAAATCATTATTTTATGGCTTGAATTTATTTGCCTAATTTATTTTGTATCTGGGGGAAAATCTAATTGTTATGTTATTTACTTTCAAATTTGGCATCAATATCTGTATTTTTATATATACCTATATATATATGTGTGTATCAATTAAATAAATTAAGTTATGCTTTATATAATCTATCTTATTTTCCCTGTGTACATTCCTCTGTGTACTGTGTACTGCGTGCCTTGTTGAAAAAGAAATATATTTAATTCATTTTTTATGATTAAGAGATACATTTAAGAAAAATAAAAATAAATTTTATTACTTTCAAATTTTCAGATTTGATCATAATATGAATTATGATTTATAATGTATTTTTTTTTGGGAATCGGATCGAACTTCATAGCCCCAGAATTATATTAAAGTCATTTTTATTAAAAGTTATAAATTTTATAAAATAAAATTATAAATTTTGTGTTGGGGAAAGGGCGGACGGCTTTCACCGTACCACCCTGACCCCCTACGCTGGGCGCAGCAGTGGGAGCCGCCACTTGGCTACGCACAGCAGCCGTAGGCTGCTGTACGCAGCCCAGTGGAGGCTGCGGCCTCCCTTGGGAGGTACGCAGTACCTCCCTTGGGAGGTGCGCAAACCCGTGGTTTTGTTTTAAAATAAAATAAATTTAAAATTTATGTTTTTTTTATTATTTTTAATTCATTCATTTCGAATTTCGTTCCATGCGAATTTAACTTTTAATGAAATTCATTTATATATAAATATATAATTATAATCGAATTTAGTTTATATATATATATATATATATAATTGTATTTTTTTTAGCAAGTTATTTTTATTAATTTTAATAATATATTTTTATAAAATAATTTAATTCATAGGTTTATTTTTTCTGTATATATTCAATTACAATTACATTAGATCATTAGATCAATTTTGCTAGTGTGGCATTAAATAAATGATAGAATTTATGTTCGGATAAGTATGTTTTATTATCTATTTGTTTGTAGGTTGTGTTTATGGGAAGATTAGATACCTTTGTAGTGCTATGGTGTATTAGGTGATAATTAGAAATAAATGAAGTGTTTGGTTTGAACGGTATATTCTCAAGTGTTGATGAATCTTGTTGTGCATTGTAGGTAATTTTTATGGTGTTGTTTATAAATAAGGGGTACGCTTGAGTACATATATTAAATGATTTGAGAATACTGATTTTGATTAAGTTATTGGTACTATGAGGAAATTGTAGATCAAGTAATTTAATTAAATGTTTAATTATTAAAATTGTTGATTTATTTGTTTGATGAAACTGTTGAGTTTTGGAAATATTTTTATATGGAGTTGTTTTAAGTAATCATTTTCTTGAGAGTATTCATTAAGTCTTGTGGTAATCTCTTCACTGTTTTATTGTGACGTATGGGAAAAAACCCTAGGTCACTTTACTGTTCGTAAGAGTATAAGTTATTGTTAAGGGCTTCTAGAAATGGAAAGCGTGTCTTTCATGTTTCTTTTATTCCCCATGTCAGGCAATTAGCGTTAAGGGTATTGTAAGTCTTCTAGAGAAGTTTTCTTGAGTAGGATGTTATGTGTAGGGGTTCATTTTGGTGAATCACCTTGATGTATTGTACTAAGATGTTGTACCCAGTTTCCACGAACGGGAATTTGTGCCTCCTAGGAAATAGGAGTGGGAAATGAGATTTGTACCTCCTTTGGAAGGAGTGTGTATTCGAATTGGTTTCCTCCAGTGGTTGGAGTGAGTTTCTTGTTTTGTTTTCTCCTTGGATTGGAGAGTTTGTGTTGTTTAATTACCTATTGTGGTAATGTGCCTTGTGTGTTGTCGATAGGAGAGTGGCTCTTTGTGGGGGTCTGGCACACAAAGGGACGCCAGGGTAACCTACCTAGAGTTTAATTAAGTGATAATCTAAATGAATTAATGGGGGGCTTTCACACTAATAAAGATAAAGGATGTCTCTCTCGTGAAGCAAGTGAATGATAAGGCTCGAGATGAGATGGGACGCATAGTTTTGCATGAGGGTCCGGCGGCCGGTAGAGGCAAGCCAGGGTAACCCAGGATGGGGGTCCGGTAGCCTAGGAAGGTTGAGCTAGGGTAACTCATGGCAATTTATGCATGACACTCTTCCTATGTCAACAGTTAGCCAGTTATTGTGCGATGTTCATGATCTTGTTCTTTGGAAGCATTGTAACCTCGTGTTAAGTGTTATTGTGTTTGTAGTTGTAAGTGACTTTGTGATTGTAGTTGTGAAGTAATATTGTGATTGTAGTGGTTAAGTGCCTTGTTGTTTTCTCTTTGGTTATTGTTGGATGAGGTCTTTGTTATTATGCCTTGAGTTCATTGAAGTTGTGTGTGTGACTAGTTGTTATTTGGGAAGGTGTTTTATTGTTATGTTCAGAAGTGATTTGTTGTTGTGCCTCTTGGAATGGTTGTCATGAGTTTTCTAGGTGGTCTTGATGTTATGTGTCTGTTGGGAGTTAGTCTTTGTTATTGTTAGGCGTACTTGGTCGGGGACCCTTCCTTGTCTACTCTCAGCATGGGGGTGGTTGGGTGGAACGTGCTTTGCACCCCAT
Organism: Sequoia sempervirens; assembly: GCA_007258455.2. Taxonomy (NCBI): domain Eukaryota; kingdom Viridiplantae; phylum Streptophyta; class Pinopsida; order Cupressales; family Cupressaceae; genus Sequoia; species Sequoia sempervirens. The sequence continues at coordinate 59,712 of VDFB02355782.1, read as the reverse complement.
TGGGTTCCCTCTTCTGTTGCAGATGTATCTTTTACTTGCAGGTTTTGGTGGATGTTGATGATCCACTGTCCTTATGTACCAGATTGATGTATATACTTCATATGTAATGTATTCATTGATGTATTGTCTCCCTCGTGTGTTGGGATGACCTTGTTGTAAATTGTATATGTGATTATTGAGGTTGTATTTTTAGTCAATTGTATTCTTCTATCATTGGGATGTAATAATTATTCAGGCCATGTATTTAATCAGGATCATTTGTTATAGTTGGTTATGATGAGTTGTATCTATCGAAATATGTAACACTTTATATCTTTATAATTCCATGTATTGTCATATGTGCATATGTTATTAATATGGATATAGTTGATAGATATTTTAAATGATGAATTGGGAATGAATAGATTTACGTAATAGATTTATTATTGTTATCTTATTATCGTTTTTATGGATTAGTGTAGTCATGTCACTTCGTGTACCCCTTGGGAACTAGTTGTGCCTCATAATACATTGTTATGTTATAATGCTTAAGTATGTTATTATATTCTTTTTAAAAAAAATTATTCTGTTGTTATTAGTTCTTTTGGGGTTATACGGTAATGAGATAATTCATTTCTATCTTGTGCTATAAATTTTTGAAAACCCTTGGACCAAGTTTAGGCTTAGAGTTTGTTGCTAAATAGTAGCATTAGATTATCGACGAGACAAATCAAAGCTCATTGGAGCAATTCTTTTGCAATTACTCCATAATTTAACACTCCACACCACTTTTCCACACTTTATTCACACTTGTTTAGAGCCTTCAGGAAATATGGCATCCATTCCATCCATTAGTCTTATAGAACTTATGTTACCATTACAAAAATAGGTTTATAATAATGTCTAAATATGGAAAATATGTTGATTACAAGCTATAGAAATAGAAACAAATATATTTAAATTATATAGTGTGATTGGCGTAATAAGCAGAGAGGGTTCTCATTCAAGTTGTTTTCTATGTGAACAAAAGTACATAAGAATATTGTTTCATCTTTATGAATAACATAGTATATGTCATTCACTGTACTCATTTGTCTAATTTGTCCTTGTAACAGGGATCGATACTTTGAAGTGTACTCAAACATTGAAGGAGAAAGTGCGAGGTCAGGTTACCAAATTAATCTTCTCCTTTTTTTGCAAAGCAATATAGATTGTTGCATATATGTATTTCATAAATTAAACTACTTGTTGTAGCTTTCTTCATGAGCTTGATTGATGTTTATTTAGAAACCAATACAATTGTGCCTATTTGTCTAATTACACTTACTGATAGGAAATGATACATGTAATTACGGGAAAAGCCAAAGGTACATACTAGGAAAAGTGGAATCAACAATTTACTAACAAATTAGGTGAGACTCTTAGATCAACCTTTTCTTTTTATTGCAATGTTATAACAATTGTTACATACACCAAATGCAACAATTTTTTTGGAAATAAAATGAATATTCATTGTTGCAACATATGCACACCTTCTACCTCCAAGAAGATTGTAGAAAACAGAGGACAAGGTTGATTCAAGAATCTCACATTGTACTTTGTTATTGAATTAGACAAATGAGTACAATGAAAGACATATGTTGTGTAATTTATAAGCATAAAACAATTACTATGAATAAAAAAAATACTCTTACAATGAATTCATTAGAAAAATGGTATAGAGGAAAATATGCATTAACAATGCATATTTTGGAATCACACATGAAAATTAACAAAAAGCTCAATGCTTGAAGCAACTTGCCCTAGATCATGGTGGAATTTAATGCATTGGCTATGCATTCAATGATTCTACCTACCCTATTTCACCTATGCCACTCATGCTATGAACAACTTTAGATATCACTATTAATGATAGAAGGATGTCTAGGGTTTTTTTCTTTTTTTCTTTTTTTATTATTGTCCCCTAGAAATGGCCTCCCATCCCCTACCATCCTGGAAACACATCACACTATCCCTGTCATCCCCATGCTAGAAACTCTATGGAACATAATACACGGGAGCCATATTATAAATGTATGCCTCTGGAAAATGCCAATTATGTTTACAAGTGAAAAGAGAAATACTTTCTATTGTCAACTTTAACTCATTTTTTCAGATATAAGCAAGCTTGTAATTATAATATAAAGAATACTAAAACCTATCTGCATGTATGCTTATATTAAGGTTTCCCAATGCTAATGAATTATAAATTAAACAAAGAGAAGCAAAGGAAATACAAAGAAATAGAAAACCATAATTTGTTAGACTAAAACTATTACCATGATATGGAATATTAACTGAGCATTGTTTTTCATACAACCATAGAGGATGAAGTCACTAGATACATCAGTTCTCTTTGGAGAATAACCATCAATTATTTTATTAAACGAGATACAAAAGATAGACAACAGATGCCACAAGAGATTGTAACAGTTTAATATGTAATGATTGATGGTTCTTTTACTCCACCCTTTAGCTGAAAATTTAACCAGCTAGACAAGAACAAAGAGCAACACCAGGAACATGATGATAGATAGTGCTCCAAACATTAACAATTTCATGGATGTCAACCTAGGCTTATAAGTTCACACTAAAAGTAGCCAAACCTACTACCATAGTACTTAGGTAATGATGCAAGGATTATAGTAGATGGGCTTCAACTTGTCATACTGCTGCTTTGAAAAGTGCTTCTTATCTAAATGAAGCCATACCAAATGTAAAATTGCAACTATTCATTTCTTTGCATGTATGTCAAATTGTTTTCTAAATTTTTCAAGTCTTCAACTGTAGAAAAACATAGTTTAAATTGCACGCTTTTAAGCAGACAATTTGTTCACATAAAGTCATGGTATTTGATACATGAATTGAAGTGAAATGCACATAAAACTACAGATGAATTAGAAAAAGCTTGGTGACTTATTTTGACAAAGGTCTAACAGATCTTGTTTGTCTCATGGGCCCATATAAATCATTACAATTGTGATTGTTAGAATAGATAAATCATGACAAAACATTTCTACATAAAAGCATAACAAGCTATGATGCACTATTTAAATGAATTAGTGGAAATTCCCTGGAAGTTTATGGATGTTGTTGCAAGATTCCAATGGTTTTTGTGAAGCTCTCACAATGTGTGTATTATGCCAACATATTTTTGCAGAATTTTGGTGACAAAACACAAAAAATATTTTAAAATTACACACTGTGATGAAGCAAATGAGAAAAAAAGATTCCAATTAAACTTGATTTACATGTAGAAAAAACTACACAAGAATAATTTTCTATGTTTATAAATAAAAATGTTTTTTTTTCTCACTGTGCTCATTAGTCAATTTTTTCCTTGTACCGGGAATAAATACTTGCGATTGCAGTAGGAGACAAAGATCCACATTGATACAAGTGTGCTCAATCATTCAACAACAAAGTGCAAGGTCATCTTTTCAAATTAACTTTCTGCTTTCCTTGAAGTGCAATGAAAATTCTTCTATATAGGCATTACACAAATTTTTGCAACATGTTTTCATTTTGTCATCCTATATTCCTAATTTTCTTAAACATAAATTATTTATAGAGCTACTTGCATGAATAGAAAAAGAGATAAATGCTAATTTTCAAATTCAAACTATACAAAGAGAAAGTAATATCTTAAAACAATAGAATCTAATTAGCCGATGCTGCATGCGAAATGCATATCGAATGATTGCAATAGTAAACTGTCTTTCAAAATAGAACAAGTCACATCATAAATCACTATTTTGAAGTCTCAGCATATACCAAAATCTATAGATATAATTTTCCTTCAACACTTATGAAAACTATTTTCTATGCTACCCTCACTTATATGTTAACTAATTATTTTTCCTATGTGCAATATCCATAGAATAGAATATGTTGGTATAAAGCTACTCAGAAACTCAGTTTACAGTTTCAAATAACTTATAAAGTGATTATCCTCTCTTTTAGGTAGAATGGTTTCCACCTATATGCATTTAAGCCTCTTTTGTTGAGTAGGCTAACTATATGTGCAACAAGTCCTTTCTGTGCAAATTGCTATAAATGAATTTTGAGTTTTACTTTTCTGTTACAAGATAGAAAATACACAATGAAAGCTCTTGCACTTGAAACCTTCATACATAGGTTTGGTGAATCTAAAAGTGTACATAGGATTATTCTTATTGCATTGCAGAAAAACTAGAAAGTTAATTTGAAAATCTGGCATTGCACATGAGTACAGTGAATGACGTATTGTGTTATTCATAAAGCTGAAACAATATCCTTCTATAGTTTTCTTTGCATGCAAAACAACTTGAATGACAATCTTTTTTGCTCATATAGCAAATCACACTATGTACTTTAAATATATAAGATTTTATTTCTATACTTTGCATTTAACAACATATTTTCCATATTTACAAATTATTATTTACCTGTTTAAATTCTAATGGTGATGAAGCTCTCTAATTCACTTTTCAAAAATAATTTCAAGAATTAAGGTGACATAGATAGATTTCAATTTTTTTATTATCCCATTACAAGAAAATTGCAAAAGCTTTGATGTAAATGTCTACACAATGCAGTAAATGCCATAACATAAAGTTTTATGTTTTCTCATCAAAATGCCATCAAATACCTTAGAATTAAATGCACTGGACCAATTGGGTTTTTGCTAAAATTGTACCTATAATTAACAAAGCAAAGATTTCCACAGCAATTTTCTTGATTTTAATCTATATTAAATAAACAAAGTACACTGACCGCACATAGCCATCCAACAGTTCCAACAACTTCTCCTCCAGCCAGATGTCATTTAATGCATTAACGGACTTTGTACCCCTAACCGTCAGTTTTAATCTTTCATTTTCTATTTAATCAATCTATGCCTTCCTATTCCTCTAATTTTCTTAAACAAAAAATGATTTATAGAGCTACTCACACGAATAAAAAAAATTCTTTCGAAACTTATTACAGCTTAAATTTTATCAAAAATTCTTATAATACAGCCCAAATGTATCCACTTAATATGAGAAATATGTTGCCAAATGCAAACTAAACAAATTAAAAGAAACATTTAAAGATCATAGATTGAGATTGGAAATGTGAGCAAAAAAGATTCTTGTTGATCGTGTGTTACATGTAAACAAAGCTACATGACAATACTATTTAATGTTTATGACTTGCATACTATACGTCATCCACTGTACTCATTTGTCTAATTTTTCAATGTAACAGGAACTAGTACATCCAATCACAATGGTAGACAAATATCTACAACAGTACAAGTATACTGAACCATTCAACAATAAACTACAAGGTCAGACTAGAGAATCAATCCTTTCCTTTCTTTCCGCTTCAAAAAAAATTGTTCTCTATATGATATGTCACATAAAATTATGCAAATAGTCAATTTCCATTTCCCAACGTATATAGAAATTATTGTCTTGCAAAAAGTTCTAGAGCATGTTTATATTTCATCATATAAAAATAGATGAGTCTCTTCAAGTAGTCTTTATGGAAAAACATTTAGTTGCTATGTTTTTCGTACTACAATTACATATAATGCATTCAACAATTAGTATGTATTTAATACTATATGCATTTCAAAGTTAAACATTATTGCATTAGTTGCATGTACGTAGAGGACTTGTAGCATACTGAGGTGACATAATAAAAACAAATAGGTAACATAGAAAAAAACTATGCATTGGCCATACAACCTTGGTAATCTAGATAATAGCTTTGAATACCACAAGTAGACAACGTCTTTTGGCCTCAAACACATCAAGATACCAAAAAAAGAACAAATGATAGACATTGAGACCTACCAATTCACAAAGCACCCCCAAATATGCAACATTGACAATGCACTTAAAAATGAAGGAATTTTTAGTTTAAGCACATTTACGTACAATGTTGGAGATTGTTTGTTTGACTCATTACAAGTACTACTTAACAATCAATACACATCAATTCAACTATGAAATGGAGCTATAGATCATTTCTTAAGTTGCCTTCAAAACAAGGATAAAGAAGCAATTAAATCATACAACGATGAACTAGATCCTGACACTCTATATAGATCTCACAAAGTACATGACCCAGAAACGTATCTCCATAGAATTTGATTATCTGTGAAACCACGCACAGACCACAACGAATGTGGATTATGGGGAGACTTATTCTGCATTCACTGGATATCCAAATGGTTGAATATACAAATATGTCTTTGGTCAACAACAACAGCAAGAAATTACTTAGACTTCAACAATTCTGGGCACACAATCAATCTCTATACTATTCCATGACACGAATCCTCTAAGTGGACACTTGAAACCACTTCTAAGAATTGAAACACAAAATCTCACTTACTGATGGCCACTAAGCTTACATCAACTTAAAAAGTTGATCAGAAATAATACATAATACCAAACTACTCATTCCACCAAGACACATAACCTACATAGAAGCAACAACAATCTGATTCACATGATCAAAGAAAACAATTTGAAACGTGAATCAACAATAAGACTTAACCATCTTAAGAACCTAATTAGAAATAAGAAACAAAAAAAAAGTATACCTATGAGTCCAAAGAAAAAGAAAATGTTGTCACCGATACAAATTTACAAAAAAAAAATACAAGATACACCAAAATATACATGTACAATTTGTCAAGTGTTGTGTTTCAACAAGGACATCAAAATATTCAAAGAAAAACAAAAACAACTATACTGTGAACTGGTACAATCAAATTGCCCAACATTGACAAATTTCATATGTTGAGTATGCTACTTTGCATTAAAACAATCCACTATCCCAAAGTACGCTACCCCACACAAAATTAGAACTAATAGGCCATTGCAATATGTACAAATTTTGACCCAACTAGAAGAACGAATTGTCTCACTTAGAATAGCTTTTGCACAAATTTGGGAACTAGGGTACAAAAGATCTCAAATAGGCCTAACAGGTTCCATCATTAATGTCCCTATTGACATGAAAATTATACAAAAGGCATTACCACAGTCGATTAACAACACACAAAAAATTGTTTTTTCACTGAAAAGGTGCTTAGAATATAGAAATGCATTTCAAAAAGGCATGGTACGACCAAATATCATCATGCAAGCTTTGACTCAATTAACAAAGACAACATTATACAAAATGCACAAATTCCAAGTAAACCAAGATTGGAAACAAGCTCTACAAAGCATTCAAGAAAATGAAGACAATAGTCCACTAAGCACATGTGAAACAGACTCAGATAATGAAATGGAACATGAAAATCCATCAGAAACTTTGATACATGGATTTACTGAGTCCAGAAGTATACATAGCATGCAGGACAAAATCATTGAAATTGCACCTGTAGAAGATAACTACCCAATTGGAATTTTTAAATACAAGTACATGCTAAGGAAATGAATTTCCCAACTTTATTCTTTGGAAAGCCATGTGATGATGACATTTAAAAAACTTCACATATCAGAAAATAACACAATGGGAGTTTTTACAATCACAAAGACAATTTGCATTTCACACAACAAACATATTTTTCAAAGCTATCAAGATACTAATACAAAAATTATTGTCTACAATGACAATAAGAATACGAAAGGGCTAGTTAAAAGGACAAAAGCTATTGGCCAAGGACGTTAAACACAAACCAAATCTAGAGAAAATTCTTAAATTAGATATTGGATATGTCGACTTCAAAAGAATAAGAATATCTCCAGACTATACACAACTTAAGAAAAATGTATTTGCAATGATACAACAACTAGGACCACCAACATTTTTCATCACTTTCACTAGTGCTGAGCAAAATTGGGATCCTCTAATTGACACACTACAAGAGTTACACAATCTACACCAATCAGTGCAAAACCATCAAGAATCTAATGGTCCAACACATACTAACAAATTTGAATTGATCAAGAGAGATCCTATCACTTGTGCATGCTACTATAAACATAGAATAAATGCAATAAAAAAATTGATACTTATAGATGACTCTTTCTTTGGAAATGTCATTGATTACTTTTATGTGACTGAGTTCCAAAATCAAGGAAATGAACACGATCATTTGCTGATATGGGTAAAAAATGCACCAATCTACACAGAAAATAACATGGACATCATAGCTTTTGTTGACAAGTATATTACTTGCAACATTGAAGATTTGCAACTTGCTTTGGTAGCATTTCACAAGCATCATCACACAAAGAAATGTAGGAGATCAAGAAAAACACTTTGTAGATATAATTTCCCTTTCCCACCAATGCGAAAGACAAAAATACTTTTACCAATACTAGAGAAGACTAAAGCAATAACTTCAAATGCCTCCAACATTTTTTCAAAACTCCAAAAAGCAAACTATGATGAAACATTCACTTTCAAAATATTTTTAAATGAAATAAACTTAACTGACAATGAATACATTACAGCTTTAAGCTCAATAGTAAACATACCTACACTTTTTTTAACAGAGAAAACCATCACAAATATGGAACAATAGTTTTGCAAGGAAAATTCCAGATCTTTGGAAGGCTAATACATATGCGTAATTTGTGCTTAATGCATATGCCACAACAATGTATTTTAGCTCCTATATCGCAAAAGTAGACAAATCAATGACATATGCATTTAAAAGAATATGTAGAGACCACCAACAAGACAATATTGATGCAATAAGAATGGTAAGTAAACTTGGAAATGCCTTTCTTAACTTGCAACAAATGTCATCACAACAAGCTTCTTATATTGTTTTATCACTGTCATTAAATTACAGCTCAAGAAAATGCATATTCATTGATACATGATCTGACAATGACCGTACATTTATACTAAAATCTGCCAAACAATTAAACAATGAACTAGATGAATTAGAAAATGTACTTTCCAAATCTATAATAGACTACTATTTAAAACGTCCTCAAACAATGATAGGCATATGCCTTGTAGAATTTGTTTCAAGATACAACAAATATGGCACTACAATTGAGCCAAAAGCCAAACCAAATGTAATACGGTTTATCAATTTCAACAAACACTTTGATATAGAAAATCATTGTAGAGAGAAATTGGTACTCTATGTACCATTTACCATAAAAGAGAGTACACTTAAACAAAACTTTACCTCTTGGGAACATGCATACATGTACCATGGGAAAACCATCCAGACGAACTACACAAAGTTCACTCGTAACACAAACTCCGCATGGGGTGACATTGAAAAAGCTATAAACGATCCCTGGACTCTTGAAGATGAAATTGGCACTGACCTGGAAATACCAACAAAACTTAGACAAAATGAACAATATGACATACAAATAGACCTTCCAAACGTACACCATAATAAACCAAATACCATGCATTGTAATGCATTTGAAATTGCAAAGCATCCATAGATTATAGATAACAACGAATACTACTAGTTAAGATGAATGTTAAATAGAGAACAACAAGCAATTGTTAAAGATGTTCTCATAAAAAAGATGAAAAACATAAAAAAACCATTGCACTTGTTTTTGACTGGTGGAGCTAGAATAGGAAAGACTTTTACAGCAAAAGCCATATACCAAGCTCTCATTCGCATCTATAGAAACTCTATTGACAACAATCCAGACAAACCTAAGGGCTTACTAATTGCATACACAGGTAAAGCAGCATACAACATAGGAGGAATCACATTACATTCAGCATTTCACATACCTTTTAACACATCAAAATTCCTACCATTGAATACTGAAGTGCTAGACACTATGTCAAAGCACTATGATCAATTACGCGTACTCCTTATAGACAAAATATCATTAGTGGGCTCAACATTCCTATAGTATATTGATAGAAGACTATGAGACATAATGCAAATACCTACATCATACTTTGGAAATATTGATACAATATTTTGTGGTGACCTCTACCAAGCACAACCTATCCTTGACTCCATGGTATTCTACTACAATTGAATTGATGCCTTACACTTTCTGGAAAGAACACATAAAATGCTATTCATTGGTCACAACTATGAGGCAAAAGGATGAAAAATTTATTTCAATCCTTAATAGACTACGAGTAGGCATCCAAAAAAATGATGACATACATTATCTCAACCAAGTTTTCTTTTGTCCTGCACCATTAGATCCAGTACTTCCACACCTATTATATAGGAAAATTGATGTTGAAGCACACAACAATAAAATGCTATCAATCATTCCAAACCAAATGGTAGTGCTAGATGCAATAGATGAACATGAGGAAAATTTCAATGCAATACGACTCTACAGTCATACAGCTACACTTCCATCTCAAATATGATTAAAACCAAACATTCTTAACAAAATTTATGCAGGAAACTACAACACACAAGATGGCCTAGTAAATAGTTGAGACGAAATATTTAAAGCATATACAACACAAAACAATATCGATATTGTTTGGATTAAATTTAATGACCCATCAATTGGACACCAACAACGCACAAAACTAGCACAATTCTACACTAATATCATTGACAAAGAATGGGTACCTATACTACACATTAGTAGGCCAATCCAAAAAAATACAGCAAACAAGAAAATCACAATTAAAAAACAATTCCCAATACAAGTAGCATGTGCACGAACCATACACCAATCCCAAGGATTGACAATGAAAGCTTTGGCTTTTGATCCAACAGGCATTCGACAACATGGATTAACTTATACAGCCATGTCATGAATGAAATCAATAGAATCATTATTTCTGTTAAAACCTTTAACTGCAAAAAACTTTAAAGTTAATGAAAAAATAAAACTAGAAATGTCTCACCTTCAATCATGTGCACAATGGAAATTTGACAACAAAATTACATCTCCACACAATAAATCACATATGCTTCTATGCACATTAAACACTCGTAGCTTAAAAGCACATGCAGAAGGCATTGTCAATGACTATGACATAATGCAATCTGACATCTTATGTCTACAAGAAGTGCATATACATCCCTCTGAGCCAAACATCTTACTACAACATTTTAATAGCTTCACTGTACATACCATACATGGCATAACAACTTTAACCAAAAAACATATATTTCTATCAAAAACAAAGCAACGTGAATCAACAAATATCAAAGCCATCACATCAACAATAGTACTACCTCACAATGAACTCAATGTTTCTAATATTTATGCAAAACCTACAATAGCCATAGACAAAATAATAACAATATTGCAAACAATTATTGCATACAAAAATTCAAAAAACATGTTGTACATTATAGGCAATTTTAATGTAGACATGTCTTCAGAAAACAAAAGCAAAAGAATACTTCACAATTATATGCAAAACAACAATATCCATTTTTTTTTAAACTAGTCACACAACATGAACAAGCCACTGATTGAACACATTTGGTCTAACACAACTACAAGTATATGCTCCATTTACAAATTAGAGGCATATTGGACTAACCACAATCCAACTTTTCTAAAATTGCATCTTACCCAATAGATCAATTCAACTTTATACCACATATAACCCTATATCAATAATACATTTTACAATACATTTTCCAATACTATATAATTTTTTTGCAAGACATGAATGGATGCAACAAAAGACAAGCAAACCAAATGCAAACTACACAAGAAGAATCAATACAATGGTAAAGTACTTATAGTATTATCCTTTCACACCCATTTGCCCAAATTACCAATATTAAAATAACATTGTTCTAATTTTTTGTAGGATATCAATGGATGCAAGAAAAAGACAAGAAAAGCAAATGCAAACTATGTAAGAAGAATCAATAAAATGGTAAAGTACTCAAAGTATTATCCTTTCACTCCCATTTTCCCAAATTACCAATATTAAAATAACATTGTTCTAATTCTTTGCAGAACAAAAGTCAAAAAACCTAAGATTATTTCAATCGAGTAGCTAAATGCAAAAAGAGCAGCAGACACTTTCCAAGGTGATGTGCTTGTCGTCTACAAAGCAACATTGGACAAAGCCAACAAAACACGAGAAATTCTATGTGCTGATTTAACAAATGAGAAAGCATAAATGACAATTACATTAAATGCTAGTTGAAACCTTGTCCACAAACATGAACACAAAATAATTCCAGGATCAACAATTTCAATTTCAGATTTTGAAATTGCACCTAGAACAGATTATGACAGAGGTGATTGTGATTGCATTCTAATTTTAACAAACACAAGCACAGTTGAAAACATCCCACGCCTCTATCAAGAGTATAAATTCATCCCAAGTACAACTATCAACCAACTACTAACAACTACAAATGAGTACCCAGTTGGAACAATAGGTACATTGGTAGCTGGTGCCAAGAAAATAGTTGCGTTGGTAGTTTGCAATTGATATCAAAGATGGTCACGCTGACACAGACAGAGCACATGTACATATGTCTCCAAAACCTTTTTCCACTCATCCAATTTCAACCTCTTCTCATACTACAATTCTCTCTATGACAATTTCTTTAGAAAAAACTTTCTCATTGATTGATAGCTACAACTGCGACCAACATATTAAAAACAATACTTTGCAATAGAGGACCAGCTGCATAGAAATAAAACTCCTGCAATTCTTTTCAAGAATATTGTAAAAAAAATAGATCAGAAGAACACATTCCACACATGCCGCTCAACATTTATCTATAAATTGAATGACAAAAGAACCATGGAAAAGCTGGATAGCTTACTACACTCAACATTTAAGGTAACTCTTTCAAAAATTTCAACTGTTACATTCAAACTTGTATTTTCAGCCTCTTCTAACAACATTCAAACATAATTTATAGGTTTCTGGGACTTCAAAAGCAACAAATGCATTTTCCAATCCATTTCATGCATGTTGTCCAAAATGCAAATACAAATTCACTAGTTATGGCACACTCCAGGAGAAAACTGCTCACTGCAATCAATGCAACCAACAAGTCAGTTACACATATTGTTTGCATCTAAAAACTACTATCACAACATACGACAAACAACACAATCCACTGTTTAATTGACCATCTCACCATGCAACATCTACTACCCCCTCTCCAAAACATGAGCTATGAAGAGTATATCAAAGACAAATCAGCTGTGATATTCACACTACGAGACTTTAGCCTTGACCAAAACAATGCCATAATTGAAGCCATTTTCCTCGAAAAATGAACAACAAACATCACCACAAGGTAAAAAATCACTCATATGCAAACTTATTTTCTTGGATATTTTAACACTTATTCTCATATTCTACCAAAACTATTTCTCTGATACTAAGCATACTGATGGTATTACAAGGAACAAAGAATACAAGAAAGGAGACCTGATATTTTTGGGATTTCAATTTTTTGGCTTTCTAATGTTCGAATGGATATCTGTGCTCTTCACATGTTGAAGATATCTTCAATTTGAAGAAACAGTACTGCTATGATATAATTAAACAAAATATTAGTTGTTTCCATTGATGGTTCCAAAAAATAGAACAAGTCACATCGTAGGTTACTATTTTGAAGTCTTAGCATATATTAACATCTATAAATCTAATTTTCTTTTTGCACCTACGAAAATAGTTGTTCTCTATGTCCCTCTGACATATATGTTCAGTATTTATTCTGCCTATATGCAATATCCATACAACAGTCTATGTTGATATAATGCCACTGAAACTCTGTTTATAGTTTAAAATAACTTATAAAGTGAAAAGGCTCTCTTTTGCATACTATGGTTTCTAGCTTTCCACATAATTGCCTTCTTTGTTGACTACGCTGAGTACATGTGCAACAATTTTTTTCCCGTGCAGACTGTTTTAAATGCATCTAAGTGGTATTGATTATAAATTCATGTACAATTCTTTAAGTTTAACCTCTCTCTTACAAGATATTAAATACATTATCAAAGCATCTCCTACACATAAGCTAAAATTTTCAAAGTATTACAATAATTTCCTAAGCCTTCTCAGTACTTTCTCATTTTACACTACATAACAAATTTTTGAGTTTTGACATTATTTTAGCCTGCCTATGTTTATTTGGAGTTAGTGATTAGAATTTGTCTTTTAGAGTTCTAGAATGCTCATTTAAATGCCACTAAAATGGTGTCATTGCTGGTGAACTTAAGGATCTAGATTTATCATTAGAACCTTCGTAATTCAATTCTTGTATGCCTCTACTGAAGGTGCTAGTTCTTGAAGTTACAGTTTTATGTTGGTTATTGATGAAACTTACCTTAGTCTTCAAAGTCTCTTCAAAATTCTTTGGATCAAGATGAATGTCTAATCAAATTTTGTTCTATTATGTGTACTGTTACAAACTTAAGTAGTAGAATATTACATCTAGCAGTTGGGATGGCTGATGGTTTGTTTTTTCTCCCTGTATTGTATGATATTTGTACCAAGTAATTTGTAATTTACATGAATGAATTTCATAGATCATGTGCTACATGTGACTTTCTCCCTAAGAAGATTAATAGCAATAACCAGTTGCATTGTTTCACAAACATCTTTGTGCCATGTTGAAGCTAACCATATATGTTCTCACTAGATATGTTCTTTGTAGATATTATGTATATGTGTGTTGTAATAGGTTACTTTATTTATAGAGCCATTAGAGACACAAAATCTCTAGTTTATAAGTACATGAATTACAAATGTAAGTATGTCCATAAACTAGTCTTCTAAATATTTTGTAAGCTTCTCAATTGAACTTGAAGAGAAGCTTAAATACCTTGCCTACAATATATCAAGATAGATTTGACTCCCAAAACTTAAAAGGAACTTTGTGCTTGCAATTCAACTTCATTCCTATGAAAAACTATCATGACCTTCATGACAACAACATAGAGTGCCTCTGTCTTCATGGTCAAAAGTACTCAAGTAGCCTATGAAACTACTCCCATGTCATGTGCCCCATTTATGGGCTTCAATATGGCAAAGGCAACACTGTGAGACTGCCTCTTTTTGAAACCTATGCTCAATTTTGTTTACACAACATTTTCCCTGTCATATATTGAATGAATAATTTATTTGATGAGATAGATATTTCTAGATCTGCATATCATATTTTCTTTGGAATTGTTGAGACATTAAATAAGTTGAATGAGATTTTTTTTCACTTAATGTCTCTGACATCCTTGCTTAGACAACAAAATGTCCAACAATGTCAACCAATGTCACAAAAGCTAGTGAAAATATTACTGCTAACAAAATATCTCAATGTCGGCTAGGCATTCTACCTCAAAATTTGTGGAAGACTCATAGACAATTTTCCACTCACCCTCAACTTCAAACTTTCCTTGTTGTTCAGGTTACAACATTTATTCACTCACCCTATTTCATTTTGACAATCCAATTGCCATTTTACTATACACTGTCATTTTACCCACTCCAAGCTCCTATTTTTCTGGCCACAGTCATTTTAGTGTTTTAAGTTTTCACATTTTATTGTTTTTAAGTCACTTAATAGTTCATGGTCTATGCATTTTTTGGTATTATACAAGAGATGCCTACTCCTATGACACATTCCCCAAAGACGTAAGGAGACTCAGCCAGATGTCTCTAAACTCAAAACACATTCCCATACCTGTCTCCTTTACCAGAGATACATCTCCCTGTTACTCTGTAGTTTTTCTTTCAAGTTTCCTCTAATTATCAAGATTGAGTTTACCTGGGAATCAACTTCCATTTTTTCATGGTCTGTAGACAAGTGTACGGATCTATTTTTAATAGAATAATTACTCTGAAAAGCTTTACTTTGGAGAAAACAAAATACAATGTCAGCTAATGGTTTATATATGGTTATTAGTTATTACATGGAGGTGTATTTCTAATAGTGTAAACTATCACTAAGAGTTCCTAGTCAACATAAGACATATAACATTGAGCTCAAAGATATCATCAAGAAGTGACCATTACATGCTATGTTTACAACCACACAAATACATATTTTTTAGAGTTTTACAATTATTGCTATAAAGGTGTTCTTCCTTCACCAACAAAAAAAGACACTCTAGTTTCACCTTACTAGAGAAGTGTACCCAACAACAATAGCCTCGGTATGTGTGTTGCTAAGTTCAATTGCACAATCAAGAGCTAAATCAGCATGAAACAATAGTGAAAATAGGGATCACGTTGGTTTTTATGTAGCAGGGAGATTTGTGTATGAAAGCATAACAGCCTTAGTAGGTATCCTTCTTATAGACATACATGCATACTTGAGCACCATCATTTATAAGTGCCAATCCAAATTAAAGAAATATTGTTTTTGTTCTTTGACTAGACATCTTCCAAAATAAGGTTATATTTTAGCACTGAGTCAACTATTGTTCCAGATATACAAGTTTAAATAATTCCTATATGTCTCCCCTGCTAATAGCCTTTATTTCTTATTATCTGCCCCAACTACTTACTTTTTCTTTTATAAGCGTAAGTTTGTTTAAATTGACATCAAAATTTGTCATTATTATTAAGATTGATGTCTACTCATATTTGAATTCATAGGGGATTTTGTTTAAACCAAGAAAATATTTTACCATTACCTAATATGTTTTTATTCTTCTAGCAAGCAGAAAAACCATCTTATGTATGCAATACTACTCCACAACATGCATAATGAAACTTCACAATATTTTTTGAATACCAAAATGACATCAATTATTTTGTGATGGTGAGGTTCATCTTATTTAAAGGCCTTTAATAGCTTTTATTTTCTCAACTATCAAGTCAATGATCATCAAATTAGGAATTCACATGTTATATGTTGGAAGACCATTGGATACATTCTATCGATACAATTCTCTGAACATACCCATTAGTCGGCTCTTTGGATTTTTTCTAAGGTTGCATAATTATGAGATTATTGTACTTACATTCATTTGTAGTTGTCAAGTTCAGAAAAAATATTGCTTTGTAAAGAATGTAAAAGTATGCTAGCTTGGAACCGGCTAAAACATTGGTAATGATTTGGCCTTAGATTGCATGCATCTATCTTGCATAGATGGTACTTATCTTAGTTTGAGAGTGCTAGCACCTGCTTGTTGGTCACCTATTACATCAAATTGCAAATTCAGCAAAATTATTTGTTTCTAATTAAACACAACCTTTAAATGTCCTCTCAAAAAAAAATTATCTGTAGATATCTTGCAATAGGCAAAATTTGTCTCTAATTTTCATTTTTTGGCCATCTATTGCACTTCTCAGCCATCCGTTGTACCATTTGACCTAAGAAACATGTTTTTGATTAGTTGAAAGTTTATTTTTTCCTTTTGCTTGATAAGAATTTTACAAGTACTTTTATGTCATATGAGACATAACTGAAGGCTGTGAGAATGGGGAGCTTCTTGTTTTAAAAAGGGGCATGGGGTTTTGAGGATATTCTAGCCATTTTTATGAACTACTACAAACTTCTGGGGTTTTTCAGAAAGTTTGGAACTTAGAGATGCTTTCAGGAAAACTTGTCATTTCTTCTAAAAATTTTGGTAGAGTTTGTCCTCCACAAATATTCCTTTGAATAGAAAAACATGTTTGGAAGGATTAGAAACAACTTCTGTGTAACATTGCTTTTACAGTATTTTATTTGAGAATTGTTTCCTTCTCTCTAGAGGAAATGACAAAGGGGTTTGTAGATATTAACTTTATATATCATTATTATGGGAATCCTAGCTACTAACTAGCCAATTGCATTTGCTTGATTGTTTTAAAATCATTTTACAATAGATTTCCAACAGTAATCAATCTAGACCATTTATGATAGTCAAATCTTAAACTAAAACTCGACCTTCTTAACTGGCAAAGTAGAGAAATTGCAATTATAGCTTGTGGCATGATTAGTCAATGGACAAGTAGAACCTTTTACTCTGATATTTGTTTTAATTCTCTTCTAAATGTATAATAGATTTGAATTTTGATTGATAATTTTTGTTTTGTTGGCTTTGACCTGGCTCCGAAACGGTATTCAACTACATTTTGCTTAAAATTTTCATTGAAATTTTGAATTGGACGTAACTACCTTTTTGAAATCTTTTGTTTGCTATGTTTTGCATGAATTTCAGGCTCTCTAATATTTACCAAGGATTTTCCATCAGCAATTTATACACTATCAACTTTTATATGAAATCTTGAGCTTAAATAGATCCACTTTGTTTTCTTAAATAGAGTGTATCTATTATTTTAAAATTAGGGTGTGGGGATACCCCATTTTCTGGTGTTAAAATTTGATTTCTAGCTATTCACATCTCAGCTTATTTCTGAAACAAGAATTATTTCTATTAAGATATAACTGGCATTTAATACTAAGGAAATGAAACTCGTTAGCTATGTATTCCCTTAAAATAAAGGTATTAAAATGAGGTCTTTTGCTTGATCCGAGGGTTGTTGAAGTTTACTATCTTTCATTTATTTATTGTGCATGTACACAATCTACTTTTTTCCAGTGTCACATTCTCTGCTATTTATTTCTTGACATTGGCAAAAGTTTTTCATGACAAATTGTAGAAGCAGTTGAAATTTTTCAAGTCTTCAACTCTAGGAAAACATAGTTTAAATTGCACGCTTTTAAGCAAGCACTTTGTTCGCATTCAAAGTGTCAAACATTCAAAACAGGGAGCACTCAAACTTTGCCAAAAAAACTATAACCCTAAACCAAAAACAAAGCATCAGTAGTATGCATTTTACATTTTCCCCTCCACTGTCCCTACCATCTAAATGCTTTCTACTTATCGGTAGGAACTCGACACTTGCGTCACTTGTTATATAAATGTCATCATGTTTTATATGATAATTTTATTATGATTCAACTTTCTAGTTTTGAGTCAATCTTTTCTAACTTATAATTCATGAGTAGTGATTCATAAGAACCCATCTCTCATAGGTTCAAATAGTCCAATTCACATTCATTGCATCGAAATGATGTTCACATGTATAAACATCATAATTCCTTGACAATTTATCATTTCCAATATTACTTCCACTCTAATACATTAAACTTTAATTTTTTTCTAAATTCAAACTCACTTACCATATTTATTTATTAACTTCCATAGATCAAATCTGCCTACTAAACTAGGTTGCAATGTTTATTAACTTGCATAGAATAAACAACTATTCTAGAAATGGCACAAACTAATCCTCTTCTCGCTCAAGAATGATTCCATCGGAACGCTGAGAATATTTGTGTGCAGAGTGGGGAACTATTCCCTGCGCGTGCCATGTGTATTTGCCATTTCGAAGACAAAAGCTAATCCTAAAATTTTAAGCTAAAATATCAGCTTTGTTCAATTAATTTTTATTTTTTTTAATGAGAATAAAAGAGTTTCAGATCCTGAATATTCTCGTTGCGGACTTCGTCGATTGCGATGGCGATGGATCTTCTTTATACTTGAGAAAGGATATACCCTTATTATTCGGATCATCTTCGATTCTTCAATATCTCCTGCCGCCTGGAAGTGGAAATACTCGATAATTTATAGAGATAGACAAACAATAGGAGTTGCTTTCAAGAATGTACTTTTTAATCTGACCAGTAGAGGACTGAAATTGTCCAGGGTGTGTGCCAAGAGCGAGCTAACAAATTTTACGTTAAGGCAACTGTGATTTCCCCATCCTTTGAATTCTTTCACGCGCTTTCACCATGAGATCTCATGTGGAAACCCGATTAGAGCAGGGTGCTACGCAGATTTCAATTACACAGCCCGAAAATCCAGAAACTGTCGAAGCCCAGGAAAATTCTCCGCCAGACGAGAAAATTTGTGTGGCCGTAGGAAAGGACCTTTTAGAAAGTGTCTCTGCTCTCAAATGGGCTCTCAAATGGACTGTCTACAACAGATTAGAGGCCTCTTTAATTTTACTTCATGTTCAGGTTCCGATTCGCTTCATTCCATCGCCGGGTAAATATTTCACTAAATTTTGATTGAAATTTGTGCCTTTTCTGTTCGCTCATAAATTAGGTACTTTTGAATTGCAGTTGGAAATATTCCTGTTAACCAAGTATGTAAGGATATATTCAATGCGCACAAGGAGGATGAACAGAAAAAATTAAACGAGTGCATGGAGTTTTACTTGGACATTTGCTCCAAAGCTAAGGTATGAATCCTGCTCCGCCACTCCCCGCCCGCTCGAACTAAACAGGAAACTCGACCTTACCCAGCCTTTTATTTATCATTTTCAAAAATAATGCCTTTTCGAAACGAATTATGTGAAATACCTTTAAATACGACAGGCGAAAGCAGAGATTAAGATAGTTGAGAAGACGGATGTTTCCAAAGGTATTGTGGAAGTGGTTTCAGAGCAGCGTATCACGAAGCTTGTCATTGGCACATCGTCCGGCGCTGGAATTTCCAAGTACGCAAAACAGTCTTGAATACTCTTTTATGTTATGTTTTATAAATAGTCTAAATTTGCTGAAATTTGTACAGAAAGATGAAGATGCAGGGACCTGGCAAAGCGGATTATGTACAGAGTGACGCGGTCGAGTTCTGCGAGGTGTCAATTATTTGTAAGGAAAAGCTTGTACAAATTAGGGAAGCGTCTACTCTACAGAATGGTCAGTTACATTGTATTTAAGAAAGCTTTTACTTGATTTACCGTTATTGGAGCGAAAAATTTATGCGCGGCTTCGTGTGGTTTAGTCGTAGCAGCTCAGGAGACAATGAATTATAGGATTCCGCTGTCACAATTGCTTGGGAAACGATCAGAAATGGCCACTTTTAAGCCATCTTCGGTCCAAGGCAGATTATCGGTTTCCTCCTTCCGAACTCCGTCAATGGTAAATGAAGACTGCACACCTGCTTGGGTTGAAGAAGAGAATGTTCCTGGCTTTGAAGATTCATCATTCGAAAAAAATTATTCTCATTTCGGAAAAGAGCACAGTGAAAAAATTCAGAGTGGGGAAGCCTGTGGAGCTTTGTCGTCGATTCATGCCGGTGAAGGATCCCAAGTATGTTCTCTCCACTAATAACTTTTAAGGATCAATCAAACTTTCTTTGTTTGTTCGTTCTTGTCCTTAAAGAGCAAAGAGTACAGAAACAGGAATTAAAGACACAATATTTTACTTCTTATATTCACAAAACAAGCTTTACAAAAAAAAAAACTCTTCTAAATTATTTTTCTTTTCTTCTCTTCTTTTTTAGTTTTTAAAAAACATGAGATAGAATTTTTCTTTTTATTTAGAATATATAGGAGACACAAATAGTGATTTTCTTTAGTGTTGGTCATACACAATATCCTACACACAATTATTTAATCTTCTATTTTTAAAAAGTATACACAGTTATTTAATCCTCTATTTTTAAAATGTATATTTGAGAGATTTTTGTATGTACATACTATAGAGGTATGGACTAGATATGATATAAAATAGTATAATAAGACATAGGTAGGAGAGAGAAAATAAATCTATTGCAAAATCATTTCCAATAAATAAATGAATGTTGACAACTCAAATATTACTTCGTATAAAATAAATAAGACAAAAAAATAATGGTGGTTGGCATTACATATTCCTCACACTCTCTATTAATCATAATTACCACCATCTAGAATGTCTAAACAATGCATTGGATACTCAAAGATTTTTTATCCTAATGGCTTATTGAAGATATCTACTTACTAGCCTTTGGATCTAAAAAACCCAAATAAAAATCTCTATTGTTGACTAACTCTCTAATGAAATGGGATCCAGTATCTATATGCTTTCTCCTTCTATGAAATACATAAGTCTTGGATAGTTCAAATATTGAATTATTCTCACAAAAAATACTTATTGTCTAATTCCTATTTGTGCATGAAATCTTCCAACTTTCTCTCATCCAAATTGCTTGAAATGTTGCTCCTATTATTAATACATACTCTCCTTTTTTTGATGAAAGAGTGAAAAAAGTGTGTTCCTGAACACCAATGATATAATGCCTATTCAAAGGAGAATCACACCATACATTATATATCCTTGTGGTTGCCAAGTATATCAAACTACCAACAAGTATTTTATACAATGTTGGATTGGTGTTGGATCCTTTGTCATTATTGCTACACCTACTAAATCCAGTCCATAGAAGGTAATAATCAATTATATTTTACCATGCACTAAGAAATTTCTTGAGTCCATCAACTACTTTCTTAAATCTATGTAACTTATCTTTATGACCTAAGGCCTCATATCTTGAATTTTGCTACACATATAGTTATTCTTCTAGGAAACCATTAAAAAATGTAGATTTAAAATAGATCTAATATATTGGCTATTTATTCTAAGATACAATTGTTATTATTCTTCTTATTGTGTCTAAATGGCATAGAAAAATAGATGTTTCATTATAATCAACTGCAATTTGTTGTGAAAAATCAAGTATTAATAATCTCTCCTTATACTTCTACACTTCTCCTATTGTATAAAATTTGGTCTTATAAATCCACTTTACTTATATCTTCTAGAAGATCAACTAAATCCCATGTATGATTCTTCTTTATACTATCAATCTTTGCATCCATATATTCTTCTTTATTTTCATGCTTAATTTCTTCTTCAAAAAATAACTTGGATCGGCTAGCACTTGTGAAATCACAGAATAAAAGACAAATGAATGAACATTATACTCACCTTAATTTCTTGATCATAAATATCCCTCAAACATTAAATTATCTATCTACTTAGACTTACTAATCTTGAATTCGATATATCACTAAAATTATATCCTAAATGGTTTAGATTTGATGATCTTGCGCCTAGAATGCATGTTATTAAACATATAAAATCAATTGTACCTTATGGTACTTACGATTATTTATTTTATGTATTTACTTCCTAAATGAATTAGGATGTCCTTATACTTGATGAAGGTTTTCTTTTTGGGCCACCTCGTTGAGCTTGAGTGGGTATGAAAGGAGGTACTACATGGAAAATAACTTATGGTATCCATACTTCTCTATGATCTTGAGGTAAACCTATAACAATACTCATTATTTTTTCCAAACATCCACCCCATTCTTCTTCTTTTATAAAATTCACATCTTGGAAATGTGTATATGTTTTTACATCCAAACACTCTAATATGAGTAACACTATTTTTTTTACTCCATTCTTCTTCTATAAGCATGTTCTTAACACTTATTTAGGAATCTATTCATTATGTAGACTGCACATGCTATAGTCTCTTCTCAACTCTCATCTGGCAAATGTTTGGCCTTCAAAATAGTCTTGACCATGTCTATGGTTACTCTATTATTTTTTTCTACTACACCATTATTCTAAGGTGTACACGTTGTGGTAAACTATTTTTGATTCTATGATCCTTACAAAAAATAGAAAATTATTTGAAATATATTTTCAAGAACAATCTATTTTCAAATTTTCATATTGTATCCATATTGATTCTCAACTAGGGATTTGAATTGATAATAAATTTGAAAAACATAAAAAAATATGCATCAAGAAATATATCAATGTCTTCATGGTGTAGTAAAAATGAATGTCAAAAAATAAAAGTATCCACTAATTGGATGTGTTTATAATGGTCCACACAAACCAAGTGAAAAATATATAATGGTTTCTTTTCTCTAGTTGACTTGCAAGTTTTGAATGAATCTTTGCGCTTCTTTCCCAAAAACACCTTTCACCTAATATATTTGGATTTTCTATTAATGATAAAAACAAATTTACCATATTTTTTATTCAGTAATTTTAGATCTCTAAATTTTGTGTTCAAATGGAAATTTTCAAAGCCAATTCAAGAACTTTTTTATTCCCAATTAAAAAATATCCTAAGAAACATTTTTTTGGGTGGGTGTATGAATATTAGAAAATTTAAAGTTTTTATTGACCCACTTGAGGTCTTACTAAGAGGTGAGCTTGGGAAGATTTCGCCATCAAATTTGTTTTTAGGAATCAAGATCTTCTAGAAGAATGACGGAACTTGGACAATCCATGAAATATGAACAATCAAACACTCCTACAAGAGTTAAAAGTGAAATTATGTAGAATTGAAAAGAAATTAACATAGAGAAAATAGAATAACTCGTAATGAATTAACTTATAATAGATCTATACATATATAGTGTAAATGAGAGAAACTGCCTCTTAGAATTATGGTGAAAAGACCTAAGCATAGGAATGTATCTTTGCTAATGTAAGAATAGTGCAATGTGAAAATAAATACAAATATAAGTAAAAAAGAAAACATACCTAACAAACCTTATCTCTGAAATAGGAGTATTATAATTGGTTGGGAAAAGGATTTAAAAGCCTTAAGTCCCAATTATTTTAGATTGGATTAAAGATGACATCGAGGACCACTTGGTTAGAATTCTATTTAGGAGACCTTTAATCCAATGTTTATTGTGGTTTTGTTGTATTTTTGTGAGAAGTGTGATAATTGCTAATTAACTAATTTCTAAAATGTAATGTTCTAATTATGAAAACTATGGAAATGTAACATTTTGCTACAAATTATAATAAACTAATTATAGAAAAATAAAATTTAGATCCAAAAATGAAAAGGGTAGACACAAAGGAACCTAGGGTTTAAATTTGGTGCAGATTTAGCTAGTCTAGGGCATAGTAT
Organism: Sequoia sempervirens; assembly: GCA_007258455.2. Lineage (NCBI taxonomy): Eukaryota > Viridiplantae > Streptophyta > Pinopsida > Cupressales > Cupressaceae > Sequoia > Sequoia sempervirens. The sequence goes on along the minus strand of VDFB02355782.1, from coordinate 35,146 downwards.
GCCCTAGACTATCCTCTAAAAGGAAATATGGATCCACACAAGATAATTTCCACATAACCTAAATACAAAAATATATGCAAACAAGTATTCATAATCCATATGCAAAAGAATAGACAACATACCATCAAATATGACACAAGATATACCCTAGGGAAACCCTCAAGAGGGAAAAACCTAGCCTCCAAAATCATCCATCACTCATGTATTATTCAGAAATAAACATTAAAATACATATTTAGAGTTCTCAATGAACACCTTTGAAACATCAAGACCTCTACAAGAAATCCATGTGAAAAAAAATGTTACCGCACATCTTGTGGCATGCTTCAACCCTCACAAATGATAACAAGAGGTACCCTCAACCAATCAACAATCCAACCTTAGATAACTACCCATTTGTTTGATTTTATAGAAACAAGCTCACACAAAACCACCAAGTTGTATTACAAAAAAACATGTGACTAATACCACGAGCTTACAAAATCATTAACCCCTCATTTAATATTGGTATAATGTTTTCCTAACATTAAATATTATTCTCATGTGCAACCCCACATTAAATATTTAACCCAATGTTACATATAACACATAAAGTGGCCCAATAATTCTAGAACCATGTGATGCACACATCCCTAGAGTCCCTAGGTGCACCTCATAATAAATAAATAATTATATTATAACATTATGAAAGGTGGAAAACAAACATTTTTTAAACATTCTCCCACTTGTATACATTGCATAATGGGTAAACAAGTAATCTCAAACATGAAAAAGGGAGCAATCCCTCTAGCCACATATACCATCAATGAATAAAAGTGCTCCATGTGCTCCATAAAGTTACCTACAACAAGAATCAAGGTGACCACCATCTAGAGCATGAAAGCTCTCATCCTCCATCATGCCAACACACAAAGATAAGAAACCATCCAGAGAGATACCACACTATCTATCACAAAGAAGCATAACTCCTACGTCCAAATTGATATCCCAATACACAAACACTTAATCCAAAGATAACAAGTATGTAATGGTGAAAGGAAGAATTATGTCTTTATGTAATGACGAAAAAATGGTATGCCTTTTCCTTGCTTAATTTGGGAATAATTAATAATAAGGTGGACATGATATCGCCTTGATCTAGTGTTGTGATGAGTTTACACAGCCACATTAGGTCTTGGGCCCTTTTTAAGCTAAATTAACTTAACTCTACCTTAATTTAGTGTTGTAAAGTATATTTATTTACACCTTCAAATTAAATTTAAGAAGCTTGTAAACTAAGGTTGACGTAATCTAGTGTTGTAATGTTTTTTTATACATTCACATGGGATTTAGGGCCCTTCTAAGCTAAATAGACCAAGTTTTTCCTTAATTTAGTGTTGTAAAGTGCATTTGTTCACACTTTCACATTGGATTTTGGGCCCTACCACATTTATGACCTTTATATCATCATTAATAGGCCCCTATGACCCCATATTATGCATCCCAAGGTATATTTTAATCAAAAACCCAACAATATCACCATATAAGCTCAATTTACACATTCCATGATATTTTAGCAAGCAAAATAGCCCCTGTGGGACCCATTCACCATGTTGGGTGAATGAGTCCCATCTAGGTGGGACTCATTTTCCCAGCTTGGTGGATGAGTCCTATTTGTCCTATTTTCAAGGTTTGAGAAGGAATAAGTAGGTTTTGAGTTCAAATTTCTTCTATGTCAGCCTTTGGGATCAAATAAATAGTCATTTTAGTGCATTTCCTATATAAACAAGCTTTCAAATCATTATTTCATTATGCATTCATTATATCAAGTCAAGCAAGAAAGAGTTAAGCATTTCAAGACTTCACAAGATCATCTAGAGAGCATTCAAGATCATTTTTAGGCATTCAAGGGCATAATTCTTCATTAATTGTTGCAACAATTAAAGATCCATTGATATCATGTCAAGGATATCAATAATCACACATGCTATTGAGCTAGTGTCGTGATGTAGTATTGAAGATCCAAGATCAAGCATTGTTTTACACCTATTGTGAAGATCAAGATCTACATCTATCATGACCATTTCATGTTGAGTTGCAGATTTACAAGACATCATTCAAGGTATCATTGTCCATATTTCATATCCTATGTTTCTTGTTTTATGTCCTTATTTCATTTTTAATCATTTGGTTTAATTACCTATAAGAGGTTTGACCAAGACAAACCCCTATTCCCTAACAATCAACTCTCTCTCTCTCTCTCTCTAGATCTAGCTGCTTTAAAGACTTGAAGATCATTGAATATTAGGTTGCAATATTTTTGGAGTTGTCTCCCCATTTGCAAGGTCATAATCTTCACTAAAAGGTCATCTACAACCCTGAAATTAGAATTTTGGATTTGGAAACCTAGAGAGGAAGATTGAGTAGATTGAGAGGTGCATATCAGAAATTTGAAGTTCCAAAAAATCCAAACTAGAATCATTTGCCACAAGTGGCGAATGAGTCCCACTATAGGGTTTTTTCAAAGATCTTTACAGATTCATATACCCTTTTTCCAAAAACCTGTTCTTGTGTAGAAATCCAGAACTGGGACTGATTCACCCAGAATGGCGAATGAGTCCCAATAGGCCAAAAATTTAGGATTTACAGAATTTCCAATCTCCATTCAAGTCTCTACAAGTTTCTAGGTGCATACATTTAGATTTGCAACTTTTTGTTTTGTGTTACACACTTTTCTAGGTCATTGCATCAAACTAGGGTTTAGTATATTGCATCTTACATTGCATTTTTCTTTCCAAGTTCTTACTTGGTGGTGAACCCTTCTTGTAATCTGCAATCATACTCTAGGATACCATATTTCAAATTCACTTTCCTCTTTCTTCATTGGATTGAGATCTCTATGGCATCCTTGAATGTGGAGTAAAGCTTGTTTCCCTAGGTCCTAAAACCCTAGTGGAGAAAATTTTATATCTTGCACTTTCTATGCTTGGGAGATAGAATAACAAACTTCAAACACTCTCATTCAAGGACAAACCCTAGAGATCTCAACCTCAATTATGAAAAGGAGAAAGAGATCTTGCAATAGCATTGTCCTAGGGTCTGATTGTAAACTAAAGAGGGGTTCACCACCAAGCTAGGGCTTGGAAATACTAATGAAATGTGAGATGTAATGTTTAATCCTAATGCAATGCAATCTTTCACTAAATGACCTATAAAAGCATGTAAAATATAATGAAAAGTTGAGAGATGAAAGGTGTGCACCTGGAAAGCTGAAGAGGACTAGATGAAGCTCTGAAATGCTAAAAATGTTGATTTTAAAGTTGACTAGGACTCATATGCTAGACTAGGCGATTTAGTCCCAGATTAGGGTTTTTGTGCAGGCATAGGTTCTAGCACTACTAAGTCTAAATCTACAAAATTCTGGAAAATGACCTATACTAGGACTCATATGCCAAAACTGGCATATCGGTCCAGTTAGGGTTTTCTTGAACTTCAAAGTCTGAATCTAGTCTTCAATGTCTGCTCTATCCTTTCCAAAAAAAAATTGGATTTGAAACCCTAATTTGCAACATGTAGAAGTCTTGCAATGATCTCCACTACAAGGTGGCAACTTTGAACACTTTGGAAACTTTCTCCAAACTTTCTCTTTGATATGTCTTCAACCTAGACTTGCAAATCACACACTAAAGAGAGGGAAAAATGTTGTTCTATTGGTCGGTAGGGGTTCGCCATGGTCAAACCCCATTTTGGTAATCAAACCTTGAAATGAAATGAAATACGACTGGAGAATGATGAATGAACAAAATATGATGTTGCAACTCACAAAACCCTAGCAATAAAGTGTTACAAACATGTATGAAGTGGCTCCAATGGATGTAGATCTTGACTCTTGCTTGAATAGGATAGATCTTGACTTGAATGCTAGCTTGAATCATGAAACCCTACATCACAATTGTTATTTCAAAAATAAACATGATGCATGGTGACTTTGACATGATTCTTGATGCTTGAATAATGCTCTAAATCACTTGATAATATTTTCTTGAAGACTCTTGAATGCTCTTATAAACACTTGAATTCTCTTGTGAACTCAAACTTGCTATATGCATGAATACTTGAATGCTTGTGGGTGAAAATGAGTTAAAGAAACATGTATTTATAATTTTTTTATGCAAAAATTTCCAAAATTACAACACTACAAGATGACATCAAATATAGGAAGATAAAATCCCACCAAGAATTTGAATTAATTTTTATTTTTTACCACACGAGACTCATACACCTAAGGTGGCATATGAGTCCCATTAGGCATAAATTATGGGACCATTTTCAAAAATTCTTAGAAAGGTGTAAAATCCAGATTGGGGCCCAAAACCCTAGGTGGGACTCATATGCCCAAGGTGACATATGAGTCCCAGAACACCAAATTTGGGCCACAAACCTAAAAACACTTGAATTATGATTGGATGTTGATTTTTTTCGAGATTATCTTCAAAAAGATGCATTAAATGAGGCTTGTAGATGCAAAATAAAGAAGCCCAATTATTAATGACAACCTTAGAAAAGTGTGAAAGTGTGTTTCAACACTTTACAACACCCTAAATAAGGTATGATTAGGTTTATTTAGTTTACAAGAGCCCAAGACCTAATGTGAGTGTCTTAAACACATTACAACACTAAGTCAAGTCATCATTAAGCTCAATTTTATAAGGAGGGCCCAAACAAGTGTGAAAATGTCATTGATGACATTTTTTGACACTACAAATAGTACCTGTCAAGATATAATAAGCATAGCTGAAAATAGCACCCGCAAAAAGTGCTAACACATCCAACTATCCATACCTCAAATAAATACAAATCATAATAAGTTAACCTCATTCCATCAACACATACAACCCATAACATGCAATCAAAAGCTCCAAGTGCCAAACATGTCATATAATGAACATCCACATCCATGGACTCCCACTGCATAGGTAATGTCAAATATAATTTAATGATCAAGGAATCCAAAGATCTACCAATAGAAACACATAGAACTGTAACCAACATCATGTAGTACTAAGGAACATCCATGTAGGTATGCAAATCCTACAAATTAATATGTTGTAATACATCTCTCACCACAAGTCTTGGTAGCTCTCCCAAGTTCTTCACACCCAAGAAAGGAAAGAGATAAAGGAGTTCATCCATGTAATCATCAAAGAACAATGAGCAACACATGACCATAAACATAGTGATCACCATAGTTCCACACATGATCTCAAAACCAATGTCATGTGAATACAAATATCCATCAAGATGAACAAGACCAAAGAGAGAATGTGTAAACCAAAACTTGTAGCATGTCCTTCTATACACACCTCTAAATGTTAAGTTGTGATAAGTATGATCTCCTCCATGAAACCCCATAGATAATAACACTATCAATGTCTAACCATAATCAAGATGTATGCATCTCAAACCAAAGGAAGATCAAACCAAATTCATTCCAAATCAAGGTTCAATATAAGCCCAATAACATCTCCTAAACTCAAAATCAATGAATAATCTTGCAATACATAAGGAGATAAGCATGCCAACATCCCTCAAATGAACCCTCCAAAACCAAAAAACCATAGCTCAAGATCCATGTGCATGAGAAGATAAAGCATAAAACATAATACATCTAAAAATAATAATGGGCAATACCTCTCAAATAATAATTTACTGAGTATACCAAGTGTGGGGAATGAGAATGCTCCTCCAAGATATCCTAGTCATCTTGACTCATCTAAGAACAATCTCCTCATAGGTCCATGTTGAACTCACATCAACCTAAGGTGTAGGATCCTTGGACTTCTATCCTTATCCTCATCAATGAGCAACCATTTCAACACATGTCTCTAGTCTGAAGAGATCTCCTAGCCTCACCTATGTCTCAAAGTAACCATGATTACCTATAATCGATCAATCCATGCCAAACTCCAAATGCAATAAAGCATCATGATGAAGCTCCCAAGAAAATGATCCATGTACCCAATACCAAAAGAAAAAACTAAGATCAAAGTCAAAGTCCCAATCATGAATCAAGAACACACCATGACATCATGATATCACTTCTCCATAAAAGAAGATCATATGCTCCGATGAGAATATCATATACCTATATCATGTGAATAATCTAATCCGAAATCAAGAGTACATCATGAAATATTCCAAAACCATCCTATCAAAGAAGGATCACATATCAAAAGACAAATCTTGATACTTCAACAAAAAGCTAAAGATTCATCTATGGCAAACCAATATGTCAACATATCCATAATCACATGAAGATAACCATATCCTACCAATGAAACCAAATATACCAAAGAACCCTCATGGAATAGAAGAAACAAAATCCAAGAGTCCATCCATGATACCAACAAACACTATAGAAGATCATTCATACCAAGAGATTAATTCACATCATCAGCATAAGATTCCATTAAACGACAATACCAAGATCTCTATGGAAACTAATAACCATCCTCTAAATGAAGATCCTCCATGGCCCCAACATCATTAAAGAACTCAAAATCGAGCTTACAAAGGGGAAGAGTACAAAACATGATCTCTAAACCAAGAAGATACAACTCCAACAAACCATCATTGTCACAAGCTCCTACTAAATCATGTAACCAAGATATCCATGACATCACGATAACAACCTTCTCAATGAAGATCAACCATAACCATGATCATCAAGCCAAGAAGATACATAATGACAAACAAAACTAGAATCAATCAAAAACCACCAATAAAGCACTTACATAGAAAATAATGTCATGCCAAAGTCCCTAAAGAAAAAGGAACATCCATGACACTATTATCACCACAAAATATACCAACAACACAATACAATCATGTCACACATGTCAGCATTGATCACATAGTCAACAATATAGGTCCCATATCATGAGTACACCTAGTCATACTATCTCTCCTCACCATGAAAACCAAACCAATAATACAAGTGACTAAACTAAGCCACTAAACTAAATTTGTAATAACAATGAGGCATCTATGTGAATAAAAAACCCACATCCAAGTCATAAATGCAAGTTGTAAGTATAGACCACCTACAACACTGCACAACTTGTATATGCAACAATGCAACATACAAATCCAATAATATACTGATAACCATGTCAAATGAGAGTAATAAGAGATACATATATGTGAGCACACAATGAATCCAACATTAAATCACAAAGATCTTAATAGCCACAAGCTCACAAAATCACCATAGTCAAAAGAACCCATAAACAAATCAAATGGAAAATTTAGAAAATAAATCATGTAAAACCATCTATGAACCTCATCTATTGTGTAGTTCTCTAAACAATATTTTTGTCAACTATAAGAAGTCCAAAATTTGACTCTGTATGCACAACTTATGACCTCTCAAAACTCTAAAAAGAATATCTGAGTTCCAACAATAAAATCACTATCAAAACAAAAAATCCTAGAAAAACCATTGATACCACTGTGAAGTGCATGGAACCACCTTTCCAACAAGTATAAGAAGTTGATAAATAGACACCCTAGGTGAAATTTATTCCCCCTAAGAAAGTTTTCAAATTTCAATATAAAGCCAATGCTGGTGGTGGCAGGGTGGCCCGTCAGTGGCCCGCAGGTGGTGACGACTCCACTAGGGTGGCACTGCTCCCTTTTCCTCCAAATAGGATTAGGAATTAAATCTGATTTAACTTTTTTTAATAAATATTTTAAGCGGAATTTTAAATTTAATATTGGCAGAAATTTTTTAACCCCCCCACATGGGGGGCATCTAGCTACACCCCATTGACTACCATGGTTTTCCGACTAATAGCACCAGTAGTGCTGTCAGTACCAATAGCCATGTGTGGTGAGTACCACAGAGGTCGTGAGGGGTCTGTAGACCCCCCTGAAAAAAATATAATTTTTAATTTAAATTATATCCAAATTTTTAATCATTTTTTTTAACATTGTATAACTTTTTAATATCATAGAAATATAGTTTGATACCTACTATATAGACTTCATATGGTTGTACAACTAGGGTAAGGGGAAAAAAATACTTTTTAATATTTTTTTTAACCAAATTTTATGTCAATCTTCATCTCTCAAGCCTCCTAGATCTAATGTTGAGGTTGGTTTTATCCCATGGGGTCATCTGCAACATTTCCCTTACAAAACCCTCATGATGAAAATCTATAAAAACCCTTTTTTCAAAAGAAGCATAACCCTAAATTTGTAAAAAATAACCACAAATTTGCAACCCCAAAACATCAAATCTACAAAAAATACATGCTTAAAACCCTCATATCTTGTAATTTCTTCATTCTTTCCATGCAAGCCCTAGATTCAACTATGCACTAGATCTGGGTGTGGCTTATTTCTAAAACCCCCACTTAAGCCATACTTATGGTGCTTGGGGATCCTAGCATCTCTCTTATGCCACTTGTTGGCCCATGCTTGTTGTTAAACCAAAAGGTTGACCCATTAATTTCTTATAAAAACTCTAGAAATAGTGGATCCATGGGAATGGTTAGTCCATGTCTTGAAACCTAAAGGGGGACACAAAATAATGTTCAATAATCCTCCCTCAATATTAATTAAGGTGATTCAAACTCGACACCTTTGCTTTGATACCATGTTGTGTTTCATCAACTAACTAGGACTCAAATCTAGGACCTTCCATTTGTTGTTAGAGTTCTTTTACAAGTGAGCTATTTTTCTATATAGGACTAGCCCATTTTTGGTTGGGGTTTGGATTATTACCAATACCCCCCTTAAGCCACTGTAATAGAATTCTTGCAGCTAGTAGCCTTGCCTTGCTTTGATACCAATTTTTAAACTACAACTCATATGGACCAGCTAGGACTCAAACCTAGGACCTTTTATTTGTTGTTGTATGACTCTACTAATTTGATGCAACTATTTCAAAGGTGGCCTAGGTTGCTCTATCCACCATCTATGAGGTGAAGAATTAGACTAAGATCCTCCATCTCCAATTTAATCTTTATACACTTAATATGCAAGTTGGTGAGAAAGTAGAGGATTTCTTATATCAAGTATCATAAATCCAAGTAGAGATTTTTACACTTAGATAAAGGTGGAGGACAAAATTCTTGTTATGATCACTCTAAGAGCTCTTTGTTCCCATTTTAAGAAATTTGTCACAACATTGAACATCACCAAGTAGAAGGTGTCATTTGAAGAACTGATAAATTTAATCTAATAAGAATAAGTCATCCAATCAGTGCAAGATGAGTTTGAAGAAAAAGAAATTATCTTGAGACAAAAACATGATCAAAAGTTTTGAAAGGGACACCCACTAAAGCAATATAAGCCTTGGAAATAAAACCAATGGTGATACATTTATATTACCCACACATGACACTGATCATTATCGATATAATGACCTCACTCAAGGAACTTCTAGTCATGAAGGAACATCTAGTGGAGGTGATTTTCACTAAAAATTATGTCCTCACCAAAGCACAAAGTACATATAGTATCCAAACAAGATGATATATATTATGAATACATACCAAATATAGTCAATTATAGTGTTAATAAGAATGTTGTTCCACTTTTCACAAACCTCATAGCCCTTGAATGTTTGGTTGATTGACTCTAGTGCTAGTAATCATATTGAAACGTGGGGAAAGTAGGTTTGGTCAGGGTTTGATTGAAAGAAAAAGGGGGTTTCACCAAAATGATAGTAAATAGACCTATTCTCTGCTATTTCATTAAGGAAATGAGATCCACATAATGAAATAACTATCAACCTTAAGGTGAATCAAGTCAAGGTGTGAATCTACAAATTTCCCTTTTATGCAAGGACATGAGTCCTTATTAAACAACACTATGGGGAGAAAGATTAAAAATAGCAAAAAAAATCCAAAATGCAACCTAAAACTTAAATTCAATAAATTATGCTCAATTTTGATGGAACTAGAAATTAAAATGCAGACCTAAGAAGGGGGAAATGATGTGTACATGTCACCAAAAGTTATTTTTCAATGCTTATTGAGGACTCATTTTCCTTATGGCGAATAGGCCTTGGCTAGGGCTATGTAAAAATGGTTTTTGGGAAACATCCTCAATTTTCATAGTTGGACAACCAGAAATAAATCATGTAGGTGAGTTTCTGTGAAATTGTAAGAATGATAACAACTTTGAAAACTTTGAAAAAATTACAATTTTTCTCTTCAAGAGATCTTCCACCTAAAATCTACGAACACACATCAAGAGGGGAAAATGTTGTTTTGTTGGTGAATGGGGGTTTACCTTGGTAAAACCCTATTTTGGTAATTAAACCTTATACTGACATGAAATAGCATGAAGGAATGATGAATGAACAAATGCAATGTCACAACTCACCAAACCCTTGTTTGAACCTTAGAATATGGATATGAAACTAGCATGAAATGGCCTCAATGGATGTGGATCTTTATCATGAGACTTGACTTGAAACAATGCCATTAAATGCTTGCATGAATCTTGAACATGCTACATCACCATATTAGCTCAAATAACATGCATGAATTTAACACGATAATGGATCTTGATTGCTGCAATAATTATTCAATAATATTCCCTTGAATGCCTTAATTATCTTCACAATACTCACTTGAATACTCTTGATCTCATGAAATTCTTCTCATAAACTTGCTATAGGAATGCTCTCTTAAAAATTCTAGGATGAAACATAAGGAAATAACCTCTTATTTATACATATGTTAACATTAATTCTCGAAATTCAAATAACACAATCCGACATGTGAATATATATTTGAAATCATTGAAATACCACCAAAAAGATCATTAAAATTTAGGTCCTAGGCCTAAGCGAGGACCCATTCACCCTTGGGTGAATGCATCCTAGGTCACTTACCTAAGACACACATTCTCCAATGATAAATGTTATGTTATGGCCTTAATGAATTTCAAGTTTTTCTCTTTGAAAAATGCAATTAATTAGGCTTTTATTGGAAGTAAAGGGGCCAATTAAGGAAAATTAACCTCAATTAATATAATAAATCCCTACATGACTGTGAAAGTGTAAAGGTACACCTTACTGTTGGTGTGAATAAAGTATTGTGCCTAGTTAATTATTTACTAGGGACTTAGGGGACCTAGTTCACATGTTAAGTTTACTTAGGATATAAGCTTTCTTCTAGAAGTCTTAGTTGTCTTATCTCTAAGTCATAGTTTTCTTATCTATACTTTGCATTATCCTAGGTAGTTATGAGTTAATTGTCTCATGTAATAGGATTAAGACACTTGTCACATGATATTGTTTTATCCTATCTCTCAACCTTGCCTTTATAAGCAAGGAATCTCTATCATATTTTGCATTGTATTGTAGAGTAAATTGCATATTGTATGATATTGCAATTCTTTTTTGGTGGAATAGAATCTTCCATTGTTCCTTCTCTCTATCTCTTGTGGAGGTTATTTGGTCTTGCAGATTGAAGATCTTTGTTGCTCACTTGAACATGGTATCAAATCTTTGAATCTTGCAAGCCTCTTCCTTTTTTCATTAGAGAGTTTCTACCATCAAGTTTTCTATTGTGATTTGAGTTTATTTTATGATATGTCAAATTCCTCATATGCTCTTCTCTTGCATTTCAATACAATCTTGAGAATCAGAAAGGGTTTGCAAAGATTTGTTAATCCTATATTGCATGTATGCATGTTAGTGAGATCTTGTGATTGCAACACTTTTGGATATAGTGGTAGTATTTTTGGAAATCTCATTACATCCAACAGGCTCGAGAAAGTCATATTTGGATTTTTTTTCACTCAATTAGGTCACCATTTTCAACTTTGGCAAACAAGGGTTTGAAGCTCAAATCTGGTGAATAGCTTTTTACAAGAGCATTTTTGACAAAAAAATAACCTTGCCATTGCGTCTGAGTGGTTGTTTGCAAGAATTTTGATATATAATTTTCCTATATTCGGCAAAATTTGCTTTTGTGCATATTTATTTTTTACCTGAAGGGTTGTACGACCCTCCAAGTTGTGTAGGTATGATGTCATTATTAAAAAAAAAATTAAATCAATTTCTGCAAAAATATTTAGTGAGTTTTATTTTTTGTTTAAAAATAAATTCAAAGCGCAAAATGCTTTATGTTGAAGTGCTTATAGCACTGCAAAATTGGTGGGCCCACAACTTTTATAGCCACTATAGAGTTTAATAAGTCTACGGTTGTTTAAACTACAACCTCTAAACCGCTAGGTAGGTGGTTTCCAGATATAACCACTAGTGGTTCTTTGTTAACAACCAACATTAAGCTTAAGCCACCTGACATAAAATGTAACTGCTAGGAACAACTCAGATCACCAGTCTTTAGCCGTCGTATGTGACCAAATCCGATAACTGCTAGCAGTTTTGTTAATTGCTTGTTTATTTTTTCCCTCTACAGTGTGCAGTCACATGGGTGACCAAGAGCCAGTGCTTAGGGGCTATATTTTTGTGCCTAGATGGGATTAATTTTGCACCTAGTTAGCCTTGGAAGTGCCTCTTCTAGGCCTTTTTTTTTAATTTTGTATAACTTTTTGCCATGATGTCAAATTCTCGAAAATAAGATATCATCAGAAATCTAGTTTGATGAACTTTTTAATGGTATAGGTGATTTTTTCATATTTTTCCAGTTTTGCCAATTTTTTCAGCCCAAAGGTATAAGTGCATTTATTACTTGCAACTAGCATAAATTTTGCATATGAATTCAAAATTTAGAAAACTTTTGTTTGAAATTGACCAAAAATTGCAAGGAACCTATTTGTAAACTCTATTTTCAATTTTGGCAAATTATTTTTTTGAAATTTGTAAAAATCATTGTGTTATAAATAGTTGATTTAAGCTTGTCACCTGTACAAATTATAAAATTTCTTCATTGTAATTTGTTGGGGGGTTGCAAATTGAGTTTTGATACATTCTGGGGGGTGAAAGGCACAATTTAAGTGCCACATTTTCTTCTTTCTTTTAGTGTTCTTCTGTCCAATATGGTAGACTTAAGGCAAATTGAACCAATCACTCCACACAATTATCATACATGGAAGCTTAAAATAACTCAATTGTTACAATCTAAGGTTTTATGGCCAATGTTAGATGCAAAACAACCTGAATTCACAAGGTAATATGAAAAATTTACCCATAGATGTAAAATGGATGAAGAAAAAGTGCTCATTGGCTTACATGTATCTGATAACTTGTTTCATATATTGCGGAGTGTAAAACACCTAAGTATGTTTGGGATAAACTTGAAGAATTATATAGTAAAACAAATCAGTATAGAGTCTTGCAACTTCAAGAAGATCTACTATCACTCTCTTCATATGTATTTCCTTCAATTAAGGATTTCCTTGCATAATTCAAGTTGAATTTGTCACAATTAAAAGGGTACATGGGCATGATAAATCTAGTGATAAATGGATCTTCTTGATTTTGTCTAAGTTACAAAGCCCTCACCAAGTGTTCTCTTCTACTTTCTATTCAATAATGGATTCCATGGGGAAATATTATAAAATTCCTCCATTTGAGTTGTTTTGTAAGTGTCTTACTAGGGAGGAGGCCAAGTTGATTCGGTTGGATGTACTACCTAGTTCTAATAATCATGCTCTAATGGCTCAATCATCCAAGGGTAAAGGAAATAATAAGAAGAAGCCCAAGGAAAAATCATCTTTAGGTAGTGATACTCCCTCCAAAATAAAGTTGGAGAACAATTATAAGTCCACTCCGTCTCCTTCTTCTACCTTTGGAGTTTTTTCTTCCAAGTCCAAGAAAAAGAAAGGAGATCCTTGTCCATTTTGTGGAAAAACTAGGCATGATGCGGCTCATTGTTTTAAGAGATTAGAAGCCTTGGAGGAGGCTATTAAGAAGCATAACATTTTACTGTCTAATCCTTCTTCCATGGGAAAAGGACAAGCTCTTTCAACACGTGCCATTCATTCATCTTCTGATAGTCGGATTCTTGATTTAGGTGCTTCACATAACATGACCATCTCACGTGATCTTCTTGATTCCATTGTTAATACTTCTACTTCTAATATTGTAGTTGGGAAATCTTCACAAATTATAGTTTTGGGTACAAGCTTCATTCAGATGGTAGATGGCTACAGTAAGGATGTTCTTCTTGTTCTTGATATTTTAGCGAATCTACTTTCCATATATCAATTTTTTCATTATGGAGATGGGAAGTCAATTGAGTTTACTCCACATAATTTGACTATTACGCAGTTGTGGGATCTTGAGAAGGTTGTTGCTATAGGGATCTAGTTGATCACGAGAACCATTTGTATCAGTTTGATGGCTTTGAGTCTTCATCAGGTTCATGTTCTGTTTCCCATTCAAATTCTATGAGTAAGCTTTGGAATGAAAGATTTGGGCACTTGAACTATATATATCTTTAGTAGATGAATGGACATAACTTAGTGGTTGTTCTTCCTAAGATCACTTGCACATATGGTATTTTTCCAAGTTGTGTTCTTGGCGAGTAGTTCATCAAGATCCTTTTCTTGAGGGTCAAGCTACATGTGCAACCATACCCCTTGAGTTGGTCCATAGTGATCTCATGTTATTCCCAACTCCTTTTTCAGGGGCTAAGTATGTGCTTACTTTAATTGATTATTTTTCCCTCTACACATGGGTCTACTTTCTAAAGCTCAAGAGTGAGGTTCTCACCATCTTCAAGACCTTCAAAATTTTTTTGGGGAAGCAGTCAAGTTTTTCTCTTTGATGGATACACAGAGATAATGGGGGAGGTATGTCAATCAGTTATTTTAGGATTTTTTTAGTGAGCATGGTATTCTTCATTAGCACATAGTTCCTTATACTCCTCAATAGAATGGTGTGGTAGAGAGAAAGAATAGTACAATCAAGGAGATGGATAATTGTATGATTCAGTGTAGGTCCATGGCTCCAACATTATGGGTTGAATCTATCAATTGTGCCAATTATATTCATAATTGTATGCCTCATAAGGTAGTGTAGAATATGAATCTTAAGGAAGATTGGTATCATCACAAGCCTAATGTATCCTTCTTTAGAATATTCTGTAGTGATGCTTGGGAATTCATTCTAGATGGTTAGCATAAATCAATAGAGAAGAAGAGTTAGTAGTACATCTTTGTTGGCTATTGTGAGGATGTGTAGAAATATAGATTGTTTGATCCTAATACACAAGAGGTTCATTTTTTATGTTATGTTCAGTTTTTTGAGTCCTTCACATAGAAATATCGTCCTTCGACTTCATCTTCATCACAACCTACTCTATCTTCTTCAATTGATGATTTTTTCTTACTTGAGGAATATTTTGATGATTATCTTGATCCACCTCCTCCTCATTCACCCACTAGGCCATAATGGGATCATGTTACTCTTGAGGAGGCTGGTCCTTTTGTTGGTGATCCTACAAACACTTGGTGCACTCATTCTCAAACTTTAGGGAATCAGTCTTTTGAGTCATGTTGTTTTAGATGATCCTCAAAATTTTTATGAATCATTCTTGGGATTTTGTGCCTCTTCCTAAGGGAAGAAAGTTGGTTTGGTACAAGTGGGTGTATCATACCAAATATGTAGCAGATGGTTCCATTTACAAGTGCAAGGCTCATATTGTTGCAAAAGGGTTTTCTCAGGTTGAAGGAATTGACTATTCTAAGACCTTTGCTCCTGTTTCCAATATGAATTCTATTTTCCTTGTGATGAGTTACATTTTGTCATCCAATTTAGTTAGAATTCACCTAGTTTTTGTCCATATTAAGCTTTCCTTTTTTCCCCTTTTCCCTTAAGTTTCCATGATATTTGTGAAAGATTAAAGTTAACTAATATGAATAGAGGAATATAAAACATTATGTAATTAACCACTCATGAGCACTGATTTCAGTGGATATTGTGAACAGAGATGTCTGGAGGTTGAAGGAATGCATAATGGAGCCTTCTTGGAGGAGCTCATGGTCCCTTTTTGTTATTGTATTCTATTTTCTAATAATTAATGGTCTTATACTTAGGTCATTTAGGTGGTTTTGGAGTGTTTGGAAAATAGTAGGCCACAAACCATATTACTATTTTCCTAAAACTGATCAAGCAATTTTGGTTGAAGACTTGTAATCGGTGAATATGTCTATTATGGAATTCTATTTTGTACTAAGACATATATATTCTCTCCTTCGAGCATGAAACAATCTTAATTTTTTATCCTGAAGTTGAAATTAATATAAAAACTAGATTGAAGTGTTGAATCTGCATGTGAGATAAACGTTCTTCTTCATTCGATCGGTTGGGAGAAAGGTCCTACTCCTTACCAGCATTTGTATTTTCTTTTCTGTTATAGTGTGTGAGGTATTGCTTGTATTTTCTTAGTGATTTCGTATGTGTGTGATTTAATTGATATTAATAATTCTGCATATATGTTATTGAATTAATTCTGATTGGTATGGATGTATTTGTTAAAATGTGAAATAATTTTTATTCAAGAAATATTTTTAATTCTTGGTGTGAGTATAGACTATCGGGATGAAACATATCAATGACCTGGTGACGTGTGTTTTGTTTCCAGAGCATTGAATTAGTTGACTTAACTTTACCCTATCGCTAGGACACATAGGTCTTGTTGCCCAGGTTATTTAGCTCCTACCATCTACATTATTCTAATTCATCTTTAGCATTATATTATTTCTTTCACTATTTTTGATGTTTTTTGTTAATAAAGTATATTGAAGAGTGTTTTTCCTATGGTATTGAGTTTAAATCATTAAAGTTTAATTAAATATTCTAAAGTGTATATGTTGGAATGGAATAGAAAGGTAGTGATTAAGAATAGGATTTTATCCATTTGCAAAGTGTACTTTGATTTGAATCTTAAATTAAAAGGTTTGTTTCAATTCAATTCTTAGATGAATCTATCCCCCTTTAGTTCATTAGTTTAAGCCTTTAGGTAGATTGCCACAACACTATTCACAAGCTTATGCCCCCATATTGACATTGAGGAGTAAACTAAGGAAATCCCAAAGATTGATCCAAATCCAAACCAAGATAGAATTACAAGGATAGTTTTACCCATAATATTAACCATAGTTTAATCCAATCATTTTGGTGTCATTGCCGAGGAATGGTGTTAAAGCCCTATCATCCTAGTGAACTAAGTTATGACCATTACGCTAAGGAGAAATTCTATGTGAAATTTGACCTTGTTTGGATAACTACCCTTAGTTTTCTTTGTTGTAAGTCATTTAGGTGCATGAATCATAATAGGGATAGTAGAGGGAGATTTGTTAAAAAGGATAAGGGGAGTAATACACAACCAGAAAAATTAGAAAACAAATCAAAGTCATTAATTAAGGGAGGAATCTCATAACAAGAAAAATATAAAAATAAATTGTAATGATTATAGTTACCTGAACCCGATATCGAGAAGTTTGTTATTCAATCTACTATTGTTGAGACATCTATAGGTACTCATCCAGGGTCTTCTAAAGTATTGCAGAAAAAGTATGAAAATTTCTTTCAGGAATCTTATGGGTCTGAAGTTGGTCCATTCTCAAAAATCCAAGAGCCATTTAAAACCTACTTTATCCCTTGGGCATTAGACATCATGGAAGATCCCAACAACAACAACAACAACAACAACAACAACAAAAAACAACATTAACAACAACAACAACAACAATAATAATCATAATAGATCATTAGTCAACAATAATCTAGTCACCTTTGAGTTTCCAATAATACATCCTGAAGAAGATGCCCCTATGAAGAACATTCCTCATTCTACTTTACCTATCTTTCTTGGTCTTTCTATTGAGGATCCTGACATTTTATTATTTGAGTTTGATGTGTTGTGCCAAAGCTATGATTATCCTAGAGTGATGCAAAAAAGCTCAAATTGTTCCCAGCCACATTAAAGGATGCCACCTTACATTGGTTCATGAACCTTAAGAATATCATAACATGGGAAGTCATGAAGGAATTATTTTTAACTAAGTACCAAGAGTATTGTAAAACAAAGGAAATTTGGGATGAAATATTCGGTATGACACAGAAAGAAGACGAGTCTATGGAAGATTACCTCGAACGCTTCATATTTAGTTTTTAATGATCATGACAATAAGGGATAACTCTTGATGTTGTTAAGATGTTATTTCTTAGTGGAATTAGAGATGACACTATTGATGCATTAAATTTAATAGGTAAAGGGAACATATCTAAAATGGACTTTAACAATATTTATCACATTTGCAGGAACTATCTAAGTAAGTTGTATCCTATAAGAGCCACAATAGTTATCACAATGCATGAGATAGGTAATCCACTTGAAGACCTTAAGAATAATTTGTTAAGTCATATGGGTAAATAGATAGAAACTTTATATACACGAAGGAAATGGGAGGATGCTGAAAAAACCTTAGCTATCTTTTGTCATGTTTGTCAAAAGAGGCATAGTGGTGAAGAGTGTCCATATAATAGAACAAAGATATCTTCTTTAGAGGAAGCAAGTAGGGACACTACATTAAAACCTCTTCCTATAGGGATGATCGAGGTAGAATATATAGGTGAACCTCTTTATTCCATGGCCCAAAGAAGACCTTGGTAACCAAGAGTAATTCCCCCAATTGATTACCAAGTTGCACCCCAAAATTATTTTCAACATAATTCTTTCCCAAACCAACCTGGATGGTATGGAGGTTGGCAGAAACCTCCATACTACCCCTAGTGTTCACAACAATATCTGCCTACTCCACAATCATGGCAAGCATGGAAAGCACCACCACCTTACCCACAATATCAATCATTCCCTCTGTATCCATCACCTCTAATAATAAATCCATATCAACAATACCAAAAAAAAATTCCACCTATCCCATCATCTAATCAACCCTCTAGTTCAACCCAGCCACCAAAAGCAACACCCATGCCTGCACAACCAACACCTAACCCAAACAATTATAAGGTGGCTCAACCAGTCTACAATAATGAAGTGACAGGATTCCCAACTTATCCTGTCAATGCATTGGAGATTGACGATGTACACCTAAGGTCAGGGAAGAACCTTCAAGGGCCAAACATCACAGATGTTGAGGACCATACAGTTGAGCTAGAGGAGGAGCAACCAAAGCCTCCATTTCTAGATAGGTTGCAAGAGCAACCAAAACAATAGAAAAAATATCAACCTGCCTTTTATTTTCTGAATGAATTATGAAATGTTAACATTAAAATTCCTTTATTGCAAGCTATTCGAGATGTTCCAGCATACACTAAAGCAATCAAGGAAATTTGTGGGAGGAAGCAACAAAAGAAGCAAGACCCCAAGATAGTCCAAGTCATTGGACAACTCATATACTTGATGTTGGGGAGAATCTTCGTCCCTAAGTATGCAAATCCAAGAAGTCCAATGATTAAGGTATCTATTGGTGATGTAATCATTCCAAATACACTTGTGGATCTAGGAGCAGCTATAAATGTAATGACTAACAATACTAATGAGAGGTTGGCCCTTTAAGGACTTAGACCTACTCCAACGATCTTGCAAATGGTTGATCACTCCCTTGTAAAGCCAAAAGGTATGATAGAAGACATCATTATTTCTATTGAATCTTGGGAGTAACCAACATATTTCATGATTTTGTAGCCAAATATTAAGCTGAGGGGACACCCCTTAATTTTAGGGACACATTGGTTAGCTACTGCTAATGCTTTCATTAATTGCAGGTCTAAAAACATGGTGAATTCAAATGGGGAGCAAATGAATCAATTAACGTTGTAACCTCTAGCGCAACCATTGTTGGGAATGGAGGATCCTTTATGGATCAATAGTGACTTAGAGGAGTCTTTACCTATTTTGACAATTGATCAAAGTAAGGAATTTGAAGATATTTCATAAGACACTATTATTAGTCATTTATTGTAAAATCACTATTTAGTTGATAATGTTCTTAAGAAAATGATTTTTCCTATGGGCATAGGTGATAATTTCCTATTCAGAAATTTTTTGTTAGTTGGTAGTTCATAGTCTATTCAACATTTTATTACTTTACATCAATTACTGCCACATAATTGTATATACAACCCATTTCTGATATATGAAAACTATGACCCATCTTCATCTAATTCACAAATACTTGATGTAGATACCCCTATACAGTCCCAAGTTACTAAAATCTTACCTAGTAAAATAATTAACATCAATCCTAGTTTGAATGCCTTCCAATTGAAAGAACTGATTGAGATGTTGTGTACACAAAAAGAAGCTTTTGCTTGCAATTATCAAGACATGAGAGGTATTCATCCTGCTACATGTATACACCATATCTATATAGAAGAAGGGAGTAGACCTGTGCGACAACCCTAGAGAAGGTTAAACCTTGCCTTATGGGAAATAGTTAAGGAAGAACTTCAAAAGTTGCTTAATGTAGGATTTTATCTACCCTATATCAGATAGCCAATGTGTGTCCCCACTTGTGGTAGTACCTAAGAAGAATGGAAAATGTTGAATATGTGTGGATTATAGGGTCCTTAACAAGGCTAGGAATAAATACCATTTCCCACTTCCTTTCATTGACCAAGTTTTAGATACCCTAGTTGGGAAGAAGTTCTTTTCCTTTCTTAATAGATTCAGTGGGTATAACCAAATCCGTGTTGCCTTAGAAGACCAAGACAAAACTACTTTTACCTGCCCATGGGGAATATTTTCTTACAATGTCTTACCTTTCAGATTGTGTAATGCACCTGCTACTTTCCAGCGAGCTATTTTAAGTATTTTTGCTAATTTAATTCATGATTGTGTAGAAGTGTATACATGGATGACTTTACTTTTTATAGTGACACATATGATGAAGCTAAGGAAAATCTTGAAGAAGTTCTTAAATGATGTATTGATACTAATATTTCTTTAAGTAATGAAAAATGTCATATCTTAATGACTGAAGGAATTGTTTTGGTTCAATATATTTCTCAAAAAGGAATTGAGGTGGATCCAAAAAAAATATAGATCATTCAAGACTTTCATGTACCTACTTTCCCAAAGGATGTGCATAGTTTCCTAGGACATGTTGGTTATTACAAGAGGTTTATTCAAAATTTTAGCAGGATTGCCTCAACCCTCTTTGCATTGTTAGGGAAAGATGTATATTTCTCATGGACACCTGAGTTCTAGCAAGCCTTTGAGGAAATCAAAGGTAAGCTAATAACTACACCTGTGCTATGAGGACCCAATTGGGAGCTGCCATTCCATATACATATCAATGCATTAGATACTTCTATGGGATTCATCCTTGGACAAAACTAAGACACTCTCTTTTATTATATTTACTATATCAGTAAGAATTTTACTAGTGTTGAGGTAAATTATACTATTACTAAAAAAGAATTCTTGGATGTATTCTATGCAATAAGTAAGTTTCACCACTATATCACTGGATACAAAATTTTTGTGCACACAAATCACTCTACTATTAAATATTTGATGAAAAAATCAGTTATTACAAGACATGTAATCTGGTGGTTTCTTCTCTTGTAGGAATTTGACACTACCATTCTTGATAAACCAGGGCGAGAAAATGTAGTGGCTGATTTTCTCTCTAGACTAAAACATGATAACCAACCAGTTCTTGTGGATGATACTTTTCCAGATGAACACCTTTTTTCTATTTATGTAAAGAGTACTTGGTTTGCTGACATGAAAAATTATTTGGTTACTTGTAGGTTCCCACCTCATTTATCTTTGAGGGAATGTTGAAATTTGGTTGGACTCAGGTGTGATTACACATGGATTAATGGAATGCTCTTCTAACGAGGCCTTCATAACATCATACGTTGGTGTGTTCCTGAAGAATATTTCTTCGACATACATTGCACATGCCACATAGAACCTTATGGAGGACATTTTTTTTCTCATAAGATTTCCTAGAATATCTTAACTGCTAGCTATTATTGGCCCACACTCCATAAGGAATGTAAGTGTTATGTTCAATATTGTGATAAATATCAATGTATGGGTCATCCTACCTGCTCTAATGAAATTCCTTTACACCCTTAGTTATCCATAGAACCATTTGAAAATTGGGCATTAGATTTCGTAGGGCCCATCAATCCTCCTTAGAATAAACAATATATCTTGGTTTGTATAGATCATGTCGCTAAATGGTAAGAGGTAGTAGCTGATTAGTTGAAAAATGGACACTTTATGGTTTAATACATAGAACATCACTTTTCTCCAGCTAACATTCAAGGATTCCCTAGAGATCTCAACCCAAGAGTGGAATAAAGGTAAGAGATATACTAAGGGACTATCCTAGGGTATGATTTTAGATTACAAGAGGGGTTCACCACCAAGTTTAAACATGGAAAAGACAATGACATGCAAGATGAAATGTAAAACCCTAATATAATGCAAAATTTAACTAAATGACCTAGAAATGCAAATAAATGTGTGTACCTGGAAACTTGAAGATGACTAGAAGGAGTCCTGAAATGCTAGAAATTCTAAATTTTTGACCTAGTGGGACTCATTCGCCATTTTAGGTGAATTAGTCCTAGTTCTAGATTTTTTGTATAGAAGTGGGTTTCAAACAAAAGGGTATCTGAATCTACAAAAAAATCTGAAAAAAGCCTACAATGGGACTCATTCACCACTTGTGGTGAATGAATCTAGTTTAGATTTTCTAGAACTTCAAGGTCTAGATCTGCTTTTCACTATCTGCTTTGTCCGCTTCTCCAAGTTTCCAGATCTGAAAATCCTTATTTTGGGGTTGTAGGTGACCCTTTTGTGAAGATTACAACCTTGCAAATGGGGAGACAACTCCAAAAAATTTACCCAAGCTTGTAACCTAGTCTTCAATGATCTTTCAAGCTCCAAGACACCTAGATCTACAATCATATATGTAAAGAGGAGAAAACTTGTTGATTGTTAGTGGATAGGAGTTTTCCTTGGTCAAACCCCTTTTAGGTAATTAAACCAAATGATGAAAAAATGAACATGAAACATGAAATATAGGACATGAAACATGAACAATCATACCTTGAAGGATGTCTTGTAAATATAAAATCTAGCATGAAGTGGCCATGAATGATGTAGATCTTGACTTGAAATGGATGAAGAACAATGCTTGACCTTGGATCTTGGATGCAACATCGCAACACTAGCTCAAAAAAATGTTTCATGCTTGATATCCTTGACATGATGATGGATCTTAAATTGTTGTAACAATTGATGAAGAATTTTTCCCTTGAATGTCTTAGAAATGATCTTGTAAACACTTGAGTGCTCTTGTGAACTCAAACTTGCTATTATGAATGCTCTCACAAAATTCTTAAGTTAAAATGAGTGAAAGAATCTTGTATTTATACTTAATTATGCAATAATTCCTAAAATTACAACACTACAAGATGAAATCAAGATCTAGGAGGATAAAATCCTACCAAAATTTTTAATTAATTTTAATTTTGAGCTAAATGGGACTTATTTGCCCAAGGTGGTGAATGAGTCCCATTAGGTATAATGTATGGGACCAAAATTAAAAAGTTCTTAAAAAGGTGTGAAATAAGGTTTGGGACCCAAAACTCTAGGTGGGACTCATTCTCCCTAGGTGGCGAATGAGTCCCAGATCACTAAATCTTGGCCAAACAAGCCAAAAAAATGTGTATTACGATTGAGTGATGATTAATGTCAGGATTATCCTCAAAATTATACATTAATTAAGGCTTTTGGATGCAATTTAAGGCCAATTAAAGCATAATAAAGCCAAATTATTAAATAAAACCCTTAGAGAAGTGTGAAAGTGTGTTACAACACTTTACAATACTTAAGAAAAGACATTAATTAGGAACTTTTTGGTTAAAAATAGGTTCACTAGGCTCAAATACTTAATAAAATCCTATAAAAGTGTGAAAGTGGACTACAACACTTTACAACACCTTTACAGTGCGCAATTAAATACATTTTATTTTGTTTACAAGGGCCCAAGACCTAGTATGAATGTGTCAAACACCTTGCAACACTAAGTCAAGGAAATTTTTAAGCTTAATTTAACAAGAAGGAGCTAAACTAGTGTGAAAATGTCACCGATGAAATTTTTTGACACTACATTTAGCCCCCACTTTTGTGAGAGGATGAACTTGCTTCAAACTCACACTGAAGTAGACATTCAAGTGGGTTCCACATGTATCAATCCAGATGACAAAGGATGACAAAGATAAAAGGAGGTGGCCAAGCCCCTAGAATTTGAGATCCTTCATCACACCAACAAGGTGTATGATTTGCAGTAAAACAAGATACACAAAAATACAATGCCAAAGAAATAAATAAGAAAATAATAAGATGGGTGGATCCAGCTTTGATGAAAATGCTCTCACTTTGGGGCCACAGAACTTCAGGTCGTCGATGGGGTGAGTATCCACAATATCCTCACTCTAGGGCCACATAACTTTAGGTCGTCCATGGGGTGAGTAATCCAAAGAGGTAAGGCACACGACTGATATGTGCACACATACACGAGTGTTAAGGGAATTCATTCCTTCATTTGGCTCCCATACAACTAGACCAAATATACACCTCTTGATAACTTTGATAAGGTGCCACACAATAATGATCTTTAAGCTTCATGAGACAAGTAAAACTTTGTATGCTTGGAGCTCATGAAAAAATAATGAACTTCAAGTTTCATGAGGCAAGAAAAAATTCATATGCTTGGGACTCATGAACAAACAAGACATGGCACCACAGGCATGCAAGTTGTGTTATGCAAGGTGGGCATATAACGAATGTTGTAAATGAAAAATAGTGTAATGAATGTACAAAGGGATTTTTCTTAGTTTGTGCAAGGTATCTTCTTAGGGAACATTGCGCCTAATGTCTCCAAGAGAGGACAACTCGAAGAAATATCACACTCTTAGAGGAAATAAAACTCAATGAGATCACCAAGAAAAAGGATGCATCACAAGAAGAAAGAAAATCACACAATGAAACATGAGTGTCAATGTATGCCCTAACTTTAAAGTAGTTGCTAACACCATTGCTCTAAGAAATTTCTTTAAAAGAGAAGAAGACATGAAAGCTTACTTAGAAAGCCCTATTCTAAGTCATATGTTTCCAATAAGCTACGTCATGAAAAGAGAAGGCATTTCCCCCAAAAGGTAATATGTCACATGTGAGCCAACTTAAGGCATGTTGTCCACACCCCAATCTTGCTCTTATATATGTTCATGAAAGGTGATCAACTAGCCAAAAGAGACAACAACAAGTGACATATGTGGACAAGGATACCTAACCCCTTTCCCCCACTTAGTGGAGGAAAAGGATGAGCCAAATAGGATGAAAGTAAGTATCATTTGGAGGAATTAGGTGCTTCAACACAAGGAAGAGCACCACACTCCTTGAGATGTTGAATTTGATTACTCAAAGCCTTGCATTCATTAGTACAATGACCATGAACTCTATGATATGTGCAAAATGAATTCTTGTAGTAAAATTTCTTTCATGTTCTTGGAGGGAGAGATATCAAAAGACCTTGGAGTAGTCTCGTTAAGATACTCTCTTGATCAAAAGTAGATAATGTTTTATTATTTTGCGACAAAGATATCTCTTGCTTAGTACAAGGTTTCATACCTACCCAATAATCTTTAGATTGTGAAACTTTGTTCTCTCCTTTATAGGAGGTGTAAAATATAACAAATTCAAATCATTAGTGTTTTGCATGATGACATTGACATTAAGCGAATATTTCTTGTTTTGTTTTGGTTCTTGCAAAGGATAACAATCAAGACCACTAGTGTCGATCAGTTCAGGATGCACTATTGTTAAAGCCGTCTTAGAGGAATCTTTTGTAAGAGTGTTGATATTAAGTGAATTCTTTCTTGATGGGTTGCTTTCTATCAAAGGACAATAACCAAGACCACTAGTCTTTTCTTGCGTTTAAAGCTCTACAGGGACATGAATACCTTGTTCTCTAGCACTACATCATTTTGGACCATTATATCCAAGTTTCTTCATAAGTTCATAACCTCTTCCATAAAACTTTTTCATTTCTTTAGGATTTATCAGGTGTTGATAGTCAGTTTCATCAAAGTTTTTTGTGTATTTTGTATTTTATTCTAAAGTGGTTGAGGTGGATTCTTTCGAAGGTTCTTCCAAATTTTGTGTTGACATTACCACTTTTTATTTTCCCTTTGAAAAGTCTTTATTTATGATCTTGTATTATCCCATGAATGTTGGTTTGAAGTTTAAGGAACCCCAATCATCTTATAATAGCTTTGTGATTTTCTCAATATGTTTTTCTTTGCCTTTTTGTTGCATGGGTTCCACTTGTGTAGTTGGTGCTAAAGTTGTCAAATGATTTTCCTTGCTTTTCTCAATGTTCAAACAACTATTTGGGTTAGGGTCAGCTTCAAGTGTGTACACTTTGTTTCTATATATGTATTCATTTTACAATGAAGAGTAGAAGGCACCCCATTCATTGCATGAATCCACGGTCTTCCTAAAAGGAGATTATATGAAAGATTGTGAGGCATAACATGGATCGGTGTTTCTAATGTGGCTTTCTAGGTGTAATAGGAAAAGTGATCACACCAAGAGATTTTTTTCCTACATTGTCAAATCCCTTAATAGATAAAGAATCAGGTTGAATTTTGTATTTATCCACATTAAGCCTATCCAAAAGGGTTACACTACACACATTAAGAGTGGTGCCATTATTGACAAGGGTTCTTTTTATCCCTATCCTTTTATATCTTGATATTATTATGAAAGATTCATTTTATTTTTGTACTTCCAAAGGGGGGAGTTCACTTTGGCGGAAAACAATTTCAGTGTTTATTCCTTGAATCATTGATGCTATTTCATTTGGGTTTGCACTAGAGGGAACCACAACTCATTGCAAGTCTGTTTGAAGCATAGTGTGATAATTAGGTGAATTTTGAATTAGGTCCCATAGGGATATCTTTGCAGGAGTATTTTTAAGTTGTTCAAGAAGATCATACTCCTTCCCATTATGTGAAGTTAAATGAGGAGCACTAGGAAAGATGGGATAGGTAAAGGTAAGATTGTTGAAGGTGTTTTTCTTGGTTGTGGATTGTTTCTAGTGTTATATAAATGAGCAATGGTATTATGACAACTGTTTGACACATTATTCTTATATGGGTAAAGGATAAGTTTAGGTTTTTTTTGAGTTTGAGATTTTTGTGAAGGTGGATAAAGAATTAAAGGATTCTTAGGATGTCTCACGGGGTATGTAGGAGGTCCATTAATCAAGGGGTATCTAATCGACACTTGCACATTCATAACCTCAGCGGTCTTGGTTTGATGTATTTCTAATAAAGGGAAATCTATTGTCATCTTTTCACCATCATCTAAGGAAGGAAAAATGTTGTCATTTTCTTCCACCATGATATCCTCCCTAGGAGGAGAGTTTTTAGGAGAACTACAAACCAAATGTTCTTGACATTCAAGGATTGGTTCTTCCAAAATGATTTCATTGCAACTAGGGGAATCATCAATGGTCGAATTGTCTTGCTCAATAAGGGTTTCCCTAGGTGAAGAGGGACAATTAATATTCTCATGAATTTCATTGATTAGATCTTCTAACATGATCAAAGTATCTTCATCACAATTAGGAGAGGTACTTGTAGAAGAAAAAATATGATTGTCATGATTATCCAAAATTTTTCTCCTTTCTCCCATACTATCTTCTAAGATAAGATAGGTAGGGGAAGAATCATAGAGAGGGTTGTTGTAGACCCTAAAGATTTGATCATTTGACACCAACATATCTTCCTCATATTCAATTTCATCCTCTAAAACATTATCACCGGAGGGAAAGATGTTGGAAGATGAATGTAGACTAGTTGAAGTTTCAATGTTCTCTTGTTGTGTTATGTGATCATCATGATTACTTATGGTTTTTTCTTCTTGTTCATAAATGTCTTGCCTAATAAGAGAGGTAAGAGGAGAGAAACAACTAGGACTCTCAAAATTCTCATTGATTAGTTCTTCTAACACCAAAATATCTTCTTCACAAATAGGAGAGATATTAGGAGAAGAATGAATATGATCATTAGGATTTTACAAGATTGTATTCTCTTTCACTAAAACACTCTCATAGGGAGGGGATATGAACTTTTTCTTAGCATACCTAGATATGTAAGACACTAACATTTTTTTTCCTAGAATGAAAAGCACTTCTAACCATCTCATGCAATGCTTCAACAATGTAAACAATGTATATCCAAACATGCAAAACACTTTTATCCAATGTATGCAAAACTTTAAGAATGCAAACAATGTATATCCAAAAATCAAAATCACTTTTATCAAACTTATGCAAAGTTTTATGAATGTAAACATTGTGTATGAAAAAGTGGAAAGTAATTTTATCCATATGATGCAAAGTTCCAAAAATGTGAACAATTTCAGATCTAATAATGCTTATAATTGAAATGATTTCAACAATGAGTACCCTAAATTGATGCTTTTGACCTAGATGCATAAAACAAATGTTACGAAAAATTTCCAAACTTATAGTATATGTTACCAAGAGGCTTAGGAAGCATAGAAATGAGGTTTTTGATGTTGTAAAAGGAAGTGTAAAATCTAGGACTGGGACTAATTCACCCAAGATGGTGAATGAGATCTAGTAGGAATTTTTTCAAATTTTTTAGAAAATTTTAAGTGATTCTTATGCTTTTAGTCGTGTAAGTTGTAACCTAAATGAAAATGCAGTTTTCAAATGCTTTTCAATGATTTGAGATGAAAAATGCAACCTATATGCACTTTCACTAATGCAAAATTTTGAAACCCTAGAATGTCAATTAACTAATGAAAAATGCAATGCAATGTTAATGCAAGCTAATTCTAGGATGATAATGCACTCCAAATCATAATTATGATGTTCTAAATGCAGGTTCACCAAAATAATTAGCTATAAAATGGATGCTTTATGGTTTAAGACATAGAACATCACTTTTCTCCAACATTCAAGGATTCCCTAGAGATCTCAACCCAAGATGTAGAATAAAGGTGATCTACTAAGGGACTATCCTAGTATGATTTCAAATTACAAGAGGTGTTCACTAGTACCAAGTTCAAACTTGGAAAATACAATGACATGCTAGATGAAATGCAAAACCCTAATATGATGCAAACTTTAACTAAATGACCTAGAAATGCAAATAAAATAGAATAACAATCTGTAAGATGAAATGTGTGCACCAAGAAACTTGAAGATAACTAGAAGGAGTCTTGAAATGCTAGAAATTCTAACTTTTTGACCTAGTTGGACTCATTCGCCATTTTGGGTGAATCAGTCCCGGTTTTAGATTTTTGCATAGGAGCGGGTTTCAGACAAAAGGGTATTTGAATTTGCAATTTTTTTTTGAAAAAACACCTACAGTGGGACTCATTCTCCACTTGTGGAGAATGAGTCCAGTTTGGATTTTCTAGAACTTCAAGGTCTAGATATGGTCTTCACTATCTACTTTTTTTACTTCTCTAGGTTTCTGGATTTGAAACTCTGATTTTGGGGTTGTAGGTGACCTTTTTGTGAAGATTACAACCTTGCAAATGGGGAGACAACTCCAATAAATTTCTCCAATCTTGTAACCTAGTATTCAATGATCTTTCAAGCTCTGAAACACCTAGAGCTACAATCACGCATGTAAAGAAGAGAAAAATTGTTGATTGTTAGTGGATAGGGGTTGCCTTGGTCAAACCCATTTTGGGTAATTGAACCAAATGATAAAATAATGAACATGAAATATGAAAAATGGTACCTTGAAGGATGTCTTGTAAATCTGCAATCTAGGATGAAGTGACCATGAAGGATGTAGATCTTGATCTTGAAATGGATGAAGAAAAATGCTTGACCTTGGATCTTGGATGCGACATCACAACACTAGCTCAACAACATGCTTGATACTTGATATCCTTGACATGATGATGGATCTTAAATTGCTACAACAATTGATGAAGAATTCTAACCTTGAATGCCTTAGAAATGATCTTGTAAACACTTGAGTGCTTTTGTAAACTCAAACTTTCTATTATGAATACTCTCGCAAAAGTATTAGGTGAAAATGAGTGAAAGAACCTCATATTTATACTTAATTATGCAGTAATTCAAAAAATTACAACACTACAAACTAACATCAAATCTAGGAGGATAAAATACTGCCAAATATTTGAATTAATTTTAATTTTGAGATAAATAGGACTCATTCACCCAAGGTGGTGAATGAGTCCAAAATTCAAAAGTGCTTAGAAAGGTGTGAAATCAGGTTTGGGACCCAAAAATCTATGTGGGACTCATTCGCCCAAGGTGGAAAATGAGTCCCTGATCACTAAATCTAGGCCACACAAGCCAAAAACACCTGAATTATGTGGGTGATGATTAATGTCAGGATTATCCTCAAAATTATTCATTAATTAAGGCTTTTTGATGAAATTTAAGGCCAATTAAAGTATAATAAATCCCAATTATTAAATAAAACCCTTAGAGAAGTGTGAAAGTTTGTTACAACACTTTATAACACCTAAGAAAAGGCATTAATTAAGCAATTTTTTTGTTAAAATAGGTTCATTGGGCTCAAATACTTAATAAAGTATAAAACAAAAATGAAAGTGGACTACAACACTTTACAATGCCTTTACAAGGCACAATTAAATACATCTTATTTAGTTTACAAGGGCCCAAGACTTGGTGTGAATGTGTCAAACACCTTAAAACACTAAATCAAGGCAACTTTTAAGCTTAATTTATCAAGGAGCTAAACCAATGTGAAGATGTCACTGACGACAATTTTTGACACTACAGTAGCCTTAAAGCATGCTAGGGATACTTAGGTTGCTAACTTAGATTGTATTTAGAAATTTTTACTAGGTACAGTGTGCCTCGAGAAATTGTCACAGACTAGGGAGCATAGTTTACCTTTGAATTGATCACTGCATTGGTATAATAATATGAAATTAAGCATTCAAAATTATCTCCATACCATCTGTAAGCCAATGGGCAAGTGGAAGTAACCAATGCAGAATTGGAGAATATTCTTACGAAGACCGTAGCATTGCATAAGAAAGACTGGGTAGAAATACTTCCTAAATTTGTTTGGGCCTATCACACAACTTGGAAGATAACTACTAGACTGACACCATATGAGCTCATCTATGGAAAGAAGGTTTCCTTTCCAACTAAATTCGAAGTGAAGAATCTCTACACCGCTCTTCATCTTGGGATGAGTCTCAGTGAAGCACAAAAAGAGAGACTTTCTCAACTCCATTCTCTAGATGAAATGCGTTAGGAGGCCCTTTTTCATGTAGAAGTGGTGCAAAAGAAAAGAGTGCAATGGAATGACCATTTCATCTGGTCATGGACATTCCAACTTGGGGATTGGGCGTTACTTTATGAATCTCAGTTCTAATACTTCAAAGGGAATCTCTATACCCACTGGCTCAGTCCTTACGAAATTTAGACCATGTATGAAAATAGTGTTGTTAGATTGTGTACTATGGATTCTAAACACATGACTCTTCTAGTTAATGGGCATCATTTGAAACTTACAAACAACCCCTTTCAAAGGAAAAATTTTCTTGTACTATGTTGGAGGAACTAACTCTTATTCCTCTCACACCTTCTAAATAATGATACATGCATAATGTCTTGATGTACCTTGGTGGAGGTAGCATTATCTGGTTCACATCCTGTCATGATAGGGTGATGTTGGGCCTCCTTAATTGCACTATCTCCCTTTATCTATACATCCTTCAGCCAGTCCATTGTAGCTTAGGAAGAGGCTTTCATCTTCTCAATCTCGGAGATTGTTTCCTTGGGCAGGAAGCAGGAGTAGCTGAAGAAGAAGGGTGGAGAGATTGCAGAGGTTTCATCACTTCCTCCAAGCATTTCCTAAGTCTTTCGTTCTCCTTTCTCAGCTCATGCTTGGTCTGGGTCTCTTTTCTCAACCTCCCAATAATCACAGCACTGGACCCCTCATATTCTTCAATGTCCTGTTCCATGGAGGCCGGTCCAAGGTTGATAGTTTGCACGTTATAATCTTGACCAGTGACCTCTTCTCTTGTCTTGTCTACGGCAGGAGTGGCAATGTGGATGACCCTATTATTTGCCTCATCTCTTTCCACCCTGGAACCACCTTAGCTCCTTCCTTTTCTTCCCTTTTCCAATCTTAGACAACATTTCATCCCAATCCAAGGGAGTGTCCTCAACTACTACCTGCTTCTTTCTTGCAATTTCCTTTTCTAGCCAGTCCGAAGCTGCAGGGTCTACCCGGATTTCTTCTTTTCCGACTTCCTCCAGCTGTTCTATCATTTTCTCTTCTTCCTTTGTAGTTATTTTATCCTCCTCTTTCTTAGGGAGCTGCTCACCTTGATCAGTTTCTTCAAGCTCCACCTCTGGTTGTACCGGTGATGGGGTTCTAATAGGGATGTCTTCTTTCTGCTTAGGGGATCCGTCACCTCTGCCATTCTTCAGAGAATCCTCATACATCACCAGAGGAGGAGGAAGTTTCTCAACCTCTTCTGCCTCGAGCTCAGCTGCCTCACCAAAGAGTGTCCCTTCCTCGAATGGCTCCGCCTCTCCGCTAGTTTCATGCTTCTCTGGAATTTCTGGCTCAGGTGCACTTGGCGGAGGAGAAGCAGCCCTTGATAGTTCTGCGGTTGGTGATTTTGGCAGAGGATCTTCTTTTGGCATAGTGTCCTTTGGAGAGGGAGTCCTGGATCTCCTCATGTAAAATTTTGCTTTCTCCCCTCCTGAACTCTCCACATCAACAATAGGAGGCTAATCTTTTGATGTATCTTGACTCCTCTTCTTTGAAGTCCTGATTGTTCTTGCTTTCTTCGGTGGTGGAGGAACATCTTCCTCTTCTGCTTTTTCCGACTCTTCCTCATCAGAGGACTTACTAATCTTCAAAGTCTTCCATCTCCTCTTTCCTTTTGGATTCCTTTTTGTTTCGGGCTCACTTTCTTTGGGGCCTCTAACCTTTATCTTGAAAGGAGAGCTTTTTACTGTTTTCCCTTTGGGGTCATCTTCCCCGAATTCCTCTTAAGTAGACATGGGGTTGAGGTTTCCCATAAAATTGAAGGTACAAATCACCTTCTCACTTTCAAGCTCCCAAATCTTATGTTTCAACCATGCAGCAGTAAATTTCATAACGGAGGCCATCAGGTCCTCCAGCTCTGTGACCTCATCTTTGTTCTAGCTGATATCGCCAATTGATCTATCCTTCACAGCCTCATAGGCATGATCCTGCACTAGGTTTCCATCATCTTCCAGTTGATCCGGGATTAACTTGACATTGTACTGTCTGATGGCCTCGACAGGGAGTCTGGAGTATCTCTTCTTTCTGGCCTCAAGATCATCTTTGATGTTGGCCCAATAATCTTCTAGGTCATCTTTGTGCCGGTATTCCCTTGTGGCCTTCTTCTGTGCCTCTCTTATGATGTCGAAGTTCATCCTTTTGGAGTGGAAGGAGAAACCATACGTTGCCATCTCATCTCCTGCCGCATGTGCTGATTGAATAGAGGGGCACACCTCTGCCACACCAATTCCGAGGGGAAAATCCCCACCAAAGCCTGTCTTATGCTTTTCTTTCTTCACAATAGCATCAAACTCACAAATCTGCCTCACGACCTCCAACAAAACAATGTGATCGGTGGGGTATCTCGGCAACATGTATGGAGCAACCGGGCATCCATCAATCCAAATGTAGGTGAAAGTGGGAAATTGGATAAACCAAGCCCCATAATTCTTTATTAGCCCTTTGGCTCCATCTGACAATCTCATGTGCTCTGCATTTTGTAGCATCCGTGTGATATGCATAGTGAATGCATCATTGGCTCTCTGAAAGTCCTTGTGTCCTAGATG
The DNA here is from genome assembly GCA_007258455.2 of Sequoia sempervirens. Lineage (NCBI taxonomy): Eukaryota > Viridiplantae > Streptophyta > Pinopsida > Cupressales > Cupressaceae > Sequoia > Sequoia sempervirens. Next base: position 1,294 of record VDFB02355782.1, on the reverse strand, counting down.
TAGCTCCGGGTAAACCTTGTAGATAATATCCTGCCCAAGTGTCCCTCATGGATTCAGACCCTTGTATGGGTAGAATCTGGCTAACACACATGACATAAGAGGACATAGTGAACCTCTTAGCCTCCAGAACATTCCTTAGCTATTTATCAATCTCAAAACTGATGAGCCCGGCCCAGTGGTAGTTAATTCCTTGCTCAATCTTGGTGATCACGTGGACCATCCAACTCTCTAGCACTCCGACAGTCTTCAGACCAGCCACTCTGCTCAGAAATGTTATTGCATCATAAATGTCTGACCTGAATTTAACTCTATGCAACTGCTTGGGTAGTTTAGAATGATGTGACTTCGGCTTTTCCAACCAAGAGTTGATTATCTATTGGGCTTTATTGGGCTCATTCTCATAATATGTGCACACACTGAAGGCAGGTCAGGCATGTCAAAGGCCTGAGCAATGGAGACAGGACTGAAGTTTGCCAAGATTCTTCCCTCGGTATTGACTACCCTTTGTGTGTCAAAATCGTACTGCCTGGCACATTCCAATATAAGCTCATAACATTGGATCGCTGGAGGAAACCTAGCCACATGCACAAGTCCGGACTTCATCATTCCATTCCTTAAGGGTGACAAATCCTTCTCAGCTGTCCTCTGCCTAAACTCTTCATACCTCCAAGCTTCCACATTAGTATCAGACACTTCGGACCACACAGAGGATATCCTGCTCTCAAGAAGCTGACTCTTGATATCCAATCTTAATCATTCTGCCTCAGAAATAGATGACCCCTTCATGCCACCCTTAGATTTTCTGGCAGCAGCTCTGCTTGATTCGACCTACACTCACAAAAGACATCATTAGTATTTAATTATCATGCATATTTCAATCCAAAGGTTAGCAGAAAATCATATAAAGCAATTAAAATCCATCGCAAACTGCTAATATTTGAAAATCCAGAGAAATGAAGCAGTTTGGGAAAACCATATAAATCGGGAAAATCCAAGCAGTTTGGGAAAACCATATAAATCGGGAAAATCCAGTTGGGGCAGAATTTCGGAGAAATCTGACCCAGACGGATTCCTGTTGCCAAGTCATCATAAGTCACATAAATCATTAGTACAACCCAAAAATCATTAGATTATCATGAAATTTACTCATTAGCAACAAGAATTAAGCAATTAGCATTCACTCCATTAGTCTTACCTTCAAAAAATCAAAAAGGATAAGGCCAGACCGGAAAACCAAAAAAATTCGGATGGGACAAATTTTCGCGGACAGCTGGAAATGCTTCGGAAATTACTC
>VDFB02355781.1:0-31050 GCA_007258455.2 Sequoia sempervirens | reverse complement strand
ATTATGCTATGATAGATTTTTCAAGCATCCATAGCTTGTTTCAAAGCACCTATTTTAGGCTTTTAGCCATAGCATTAAAGGCAATGAACTGCTTGGATAAAATGCTTTGATAGACAAGTATGAAAAATGTGTTAGCATAGACAAGGCAAAGGAACTCTTTGAAAAAATGCCTCAAAGAAATGTGAGCCCCATGGTGATGGAAATGGCATGACGAATTCCATGACAAGCAAATTGTTGTGGATTGTCATGGTATCTCCATTACCATCAGACCACATTTCTTTGAGGCATTTTTTCGCATGGCCAATCGCCTTGTCTATGATATTGCTTACTATTATGCTTTTGATAGATTTTTTCCAAGCATCCATAGCTTGTTCGAAAGCACTTGTTTTAGGCTTTCAACCTTAGCAACAAGGCAACACTTGAACTATTTGAGAAAATGCTTTTGTAGACATGTATGAAAAATGTGGTAGTATAGACAAGGCAGTGAACTGTTTGAAAAAATGCCTCAAAGAAATGTGTTCTCATAGAATGCCATGAAAACCAAATGCAATTGGCAGCTGCTCCTAGTTATTAGTTATGCAATGTGAAGTAATTGCATAACTGCTCAGGTTGACTTTGTAAAAACTATATTGTAATTGAAATTTTGTCATCTATTAGCATCTAGTTATTAGTTATGAAATGTGAAGCAATGCTTTGAGTTTGAAAGATGTGCAATGCAATGTAATCAACATTTTGAATATAAACTACAAAAATCTATTTTTTACTAAGTTATCAGTTCGGTTTTGGGTTCAGGTTGGGGTTCGAGAACCTAGTTCGCCGGTTCGGAAATTTTTTTTGGGGGGTTGGGTTTGTTTTGGGTTCGGTAATACAAAACATATAAAAATCATAAATATATACATATTTGCAACAGTAATCAAGTTCAGAATACACCACCATATTAATAGTCAAATAACATAGTAAAAATACACCACCACTTTCATAGTCAAATATTAAAATATTAGCATCTACTCGGAATGTCATGATACAAAATTATAAATTAAAGTTCAAACATAAAATGTCAAGTGTTTACAATCGCCAATATTTCGATCATGGATCAATCAAAAGTGCGAACATTTTTCGTGGTGGAAGGCAAAACAAGAAACAAGAGCACATAATTATTTACATTGTGAAAGAGCCAAAACATTTTTCTTGCAGATCGTAGAAGAATCTTAGTGATTTTTTGGGTTTCCTTGCCTTGGAACGGAACTATCTCGAGCCATGAATGATTGACTAGGAACTGTGAGAAAGAAATAAGATAAATCACATGCAACTTGTTGCAATTTCTTTCCTTGGGAAAAAGGGTAAAGTTTGCTTTTCAGGGAGAATCTCCTTTAGAGTTTGAACGTGCATTGATAATTTTCAAGATAGACTTAGCCAAATATGTCATCTAGGTTTGAATATTTTAGGTAAAATGTTTGCTTCTTAAAATTTTGTTCAAAATTCAAGATGCAGGCTCTCCTCCCTTAGGGAAGAGAAGGCCTATCAAACCTAACACTCTTATGCAACACTTCTTAAGTTCTTGTTGATGCAGTATTAGATGTGAAGTTTCAAAATAGGCATGGTTATATAAATTCTCATCTCATGACTATCATTGCATCAAATTAAGAATTTTCAATCCTTTATGGTATAGACAAGAGAAGTATGGAGTAGTGTTCCAATGCTAAAGTATTATTGTGAATCTCTTTGCTATGAGTGGTTCAAAAATGAGGAATCTGTCTTCTGCACCAAATGAGAAATATTCACAATATGTGCTAGGAAGGAATATAAGTCCATAAGATCGAGTATGCAAGAACTGAGAATTGTAAAATTGGCTTACATTTGACTTCCAAACACATAAATTTTCACACTTGTCGATGTTCACACATAAGTCAAAAAGTATATGTGCATAAGTTGTAAAGTATACACTTGAATACACGTAACTCATATCTATTGAACCATGAATTTATAATTTGCAAATATGGACACCATCGATAAAAAAGATTTGTATTAAGCAAATAGCCATGTACACATACATCAATATATGTCGATATAAGTATAAAATATAGTTACAAAATAGCCATACAGGCTTACGAGAATGCCATATAGGCATAGAATGTCAAATATATCCAACACAAAATATGTACAAAATTTCCAGGTAGGCATACAACAAAGGGCTCTATTTATTCAAAATTCATTTCTCTCCATGCTCTGGTTCAAATACACCTTTTCCTTTGCTGGATTCCATCCGATGGCTTATAATTTATCAATTGCTTTTGTGAGCAGTTCAAGGAGTGCTCCTCGGCTGTTCTCCTAGGGTTTAGCTCCTGGTGAAGTTTCAACTGTTACAATAAGAAGTAAAGACATTAATATATAGAAATTACATTATAAAAATTAATATATTTAACAAAATAATCACTTACGGCCATCTCACGATCACTCTCCTCGATGTAAATATTTGCACGTCAATGCTCAGGCGTGCTCAAGCCCTGTATAAACCATCCAAATAGGAATCAAACTACGAATCAATAATGGTTTTATTTTTCACTAGAACTAGTTCATCTATAACAATGAATGTAAATTGAAATTTAGTAATTTGCCTCATACCTCCCCTATCAGAGCCATCAAGGATTGTATAGCGGAGGAACCACCAATATCCATTGCCCTCATAACGTTTGGTGGTGTTTCTGTCACCAACATCTGAAAATAAAACAACAAATTATTCAATCACAAAAAAGTTACAATAGCGATCCATGTGATGACTTATAACGTATGAGATCTAATGAACAAAATTTTGAGTACAAGTATTAAACAAATATATTTCTGATTATTAGTTATCGAATTTGAAGTAATGCTTTCATTTTGAATGATGTGTAATGCAACGCAACCAATAAATGAATATAAACTACACAAATCTATTAAACTTAGAATTCATTACTTAAGTTCGCTTTAAATTCTATATTACCTCCATGAACATTTGATCAAATCTACTGGCACTCAGAGGTGTTTCCTTGAAACCTCCAGCAGTACCCTGTTCAACATCCAAAATCACATATTAAAATACCATTCGTAAAACAATGCTATTAACACATGTAATAAATTTATAATTGTTTACTAACTTTACATACCCCACCGATAGGTGTACCGCGAAAAATAAGTAGGTGGATGACTGGTGTATCCAAATTTAAGCATTGTAGACCTCACAATTTTATTAAAATAGTAAAACTAAATTAGTTAATCTTTGCATTTCACAATCAAAAATTTAATAAATTAAATTCAATGAACATGCTAAATTTTACCCGAGTGTCAACGCCATATGCATCATGCAAATGTCAACCGGCCCTCCATCCCCTCAGAGATGCATATGGATCAAAGCACGAGTAGCATATGGATCTTGCATAGCATCCTCTTGAGTGCCGATAGGGTCATACGAACAAGTTGCCCCACAAGATTGACACACATGGGTTTGAAGGCCACCACCTGAAGACTCCCCTGGATGGTGTTGTACAATAGGGCTAGTGTGATGGATGACACTCCGGATCAAATTTGTGATTGCCTGTAATGTCTCTATGTTGGCACTCTCCTTTGCAACGGTAGGCATCACAATCTTCTCAATGCAGGCTGCCTAGCTGCAGAGGTCGCCTCCCCTGCTGCCAGAGGATCTCGGACTGCACCCCTGTGTCATCCTCACTGACTCCCCCACCTCCCCCGAACTCCTCATATCAAAATAATTGGATTTGGTTCAATACAAACTCACTGTATAGTTTCTTAAGAAAATATTGGGGACTTCACAATTATTGCACGGTGGGTAATCAAAGACCATATACCATCTTTCATAAAAATGGTTTAATCTCTTGGTGGTGGCACCAATGAATAGGAAACCTCTTTGCATTGAGGGTAAGATTTTGATTTGTTTTAGGGTCAAGTGAATAGAGAGCACAAATCACCTTTAGTAATTTTAAATCTTTTACTTGTTTATATGATAATTTGTCTGCATAATATGCCCTAGCTGTCTGCCTCCTATCTTGCCATCCAGATATTTGTTGGGTGATTGCATCTACATTTTTTAACATGTCTTTCAATGAATTTTCTAGAAGCATTCTTTCTATGGTTGAAGCATTTGGATCACTCAACCTACTGATAAGATCCTCAAGTTTTTTTCTATTGTTCTCAATTTCACTCCTCAAATTTTCTTGAGTGCCAAGAGGGAATTGAGAGAATAGTGGGGGGGGTTGATTTTGTTGTTGAGGTTGATTTTGTTGAGGATTTTTCTGTTGAGGATTTACCTCCTCTTCTTGTTGAGGATTTGCAGGATTTCCTACAAATTTTAAAAAAATAATCAAATCTAACCTAAAACAAACAAAATATATTTCAAACTAACAAATTCAAAACAAATAGCAAACAATACTTACCTCCTGCATCTCTTCATCATCGTGGCACCATATTTGCAAACAAAATCCAACTGTTCTTGATGAAATTTGCAGAAATCCTTCCTCCTAGAACGTGAGCGTGAAAGTGAGGATTTTTGGCCGTGGGCAGAGCTGAGAAACAGTAAAGAGCAAATGATACACATTTGACTTTTTTTTTCTTTTAAAATCACATAACACACTCTCGTTATAACACACTCTCGTTATAACGCACTCTCGTTATAACGCAAGTGCGTTATGTCTTTCCAAAATTTTTTCCCATTTGGCCACAAAAGTGTGACCAACTTCATGCACCCACCCTACTTTTCTTTCGAGTTTACTTGCAAGGAGGATATGGTAGTAGTAAGGAGTGGCGGTCCTTGGATTATAGGGAAATCCTCTTTGGCCCTTAAGAAGTGAACGTCTAATCTAGATCTGTCAGACTCTATCTTTGAAAATGTTTCTATTTGGGCTAGACTACCAAGTCTTCCTTTGGAATACTGGAACGAGGATGTCTTCAATGGCATAGCTAACTCTTTTGGGGAGATTTTGTCAATAGATCCCATCACAGCGGCTAGAAAAAGGCTTGCGTTTGCTAGAATATGTGTGGGAGTATCCCAGAATGCCGACCTCCCTTCTTCTATTGATATCTAGTTGAAGTTGGGAACTTGGACACAAGTTATAGAGTTTGAATCGATCCCTTTTGCTTGCTTTAAGTGCAAAAAAATAGGGCATTGGGCTAATAAATGCCCACTCAATGCCAGCAAGGAGAATGAGAAATCTATGCCTATTTTGAAACCTGTCTGGAGAAAGAAGCCTGAGGGGGAGGGCAAAGAGAGTAAATAAAATTCATGTATCAATGAGTCAAGGTGTATGAAGCCTGATGATTGGGTGAAAGTTCTTGAATGTAATGAAGTGGTGGGTTTCAAAGAAGATTTTGTCTTTTAGGAGCCGCAAAGAAATGAGTCAGAGAACATACCTGGAATGAAGGTGGATGGAGAGGGTGATAAAGAAGGCATTGGAAATGGTCTGCTAAATCTGGACTCCCCTGTTTTGGATCCAGATGATGAGGATGGGAGATTAGGTATCGATGATATCCCTATTTAGGGATTGATGCTGGATTTTGGTTTTCCTCTTCCTCAGTTAGGAGGATACCTTCCCTCTAGTTTGGATTCTCTTCATATTCTAAGAACTATTACTCCATATTATGTCAAGGATACCTTTGAGAACTTGAGTTTGTCTCAAGAGTTTTCAAGTGAAAATTTAACCCATTGCAATAATGGATTGATGGACACCCTTCCCTTGGACCAAAGGAGGATGTTTGACAAGGAATGGGAATCTATGAGAGAGTTGGAAAGCCATGAAGATACAGATAGAGATGATGCCAAATCCTTGTCCAAGAAAAATAAGAAGAAAAACAAAAAGTAGAGTACCCCAAGTGGAGTCACTACTAGAACTCAAGCTAAGGTAGATTGTGGAGCTACTAGGAGCAACCAAGGAAGAAAATATGAAAGGTGGCGGAGGGAGTATGGTAGTTTTCAGGATATTGTGGATGGTGTTCAAAAGACCATCTCAAGATTCTCCAATCCCTAGGTAAGACATGAAGATTATCTCATGGAATATTAGGGGGTTGAATAGCCTCCATAATCAGGATGTGTTGCACAATTTTGTTAGGGACCACAGACCTGACATATTACTTGTCTAAGAGTCCAAAATTCCTAAAGAGAAGGTCAAAAAGATTAAGATGTTTCAATTTTGTGGTGTCCAAGGAAACAACTTTGAAGGTGCCCCAAGAGGTATTGTCACATTCTAGAACCAGAATCTCATTAAAGGTGAACCTTTGCTAGAGAGTACTAATCATGTGGCTACTAGATTTACCCATATCAGAGACAATTTTTGTTGGATTCAGTCTAACATCTATGCACCAAATGGGAAAGGAGTAAGAAAGTCATTTTGGAAGGAGCTTTCTACCTTTCGTAGGATTTTTAATAATGATTCTTGGGTTGTAATGGTAGACTATAACACCCCTCTTCAGGATGATGAGAAGTTCAGTGGTTCCTAGGCTAATATGAAGAGCATAATGGATCTTTTGGATTTCATGAATAACTAAGCGCTGATTGATTTGGATCTGTAGGGAGTTGTTTTTACTTGGTCAAACTAAAGAGCTGGTAAGGATTTGATTCAAGTTAGGTTAGATAGAACATTAATTTCAGATCAATGGCTTTTAAACTATTACTATTCTTTAAAAGCTCTTTCTAGGGTGGGCTCTAATCACTTTCCTATAAGCTTTGTGGTGGATCCTTTAAAGGGGAAGAGGAGCTTTCTCTTCACATTTGAAAGAATGTGGCTTTCCCATCCTTAGATATTTGAGGAAATAAGGAATTGGTGGAATATTAATGTCCTTGGGACTGCCATGTTTAGGGTGGCTAAGAAATTAATGGAAGTCAAATGTAAAATAAGAAGATGGAAAAAAGTCCTTTAGTAACATTTTTGGAATCAAATCCAAGCTCCAGATGGAGTTGGTGAAAATTCAGGACAAAATCTAGAGGGAAGGATATATAGATGACAACAGGGAAAAAGAAAACAAGTTGCTTGTGAAAATGCATGAAATTATAGCTAGAGAGGAGGACTTTTGGAGATAGAGATCTAGAGCTTCGTGGCTCTCTGCTAGAGATAAAAACACTAGATATTTTCATTTGTCTATGTCAAAACATAGGGATTCTAACATAATCTCTCACATCGTAAGTAATGGCAATCAGTTTGAGGAGGATGACATTAGAAGTCAAGCTATCATTTTCTTTAGCAATCTCCTCTCTTCTAGCAAAGGAATCAACCATGAAGAGCAGGATTACCTCTTAGAGGCCATCCCTAATTTAGTTACGGAGGAAGATAATATCAAGCTTCTTGCTATTCCTTCTAGGGAAGAAATTTAAAAAGTTGTTTTTTCCTTTGAAGGGAATAAGGCCCTTGGCCCTGATGGTTTTCCCTTGTTCTTCTTTCAATGATTCTGGAAGATTGTCAAAGAGGATGTGGTGAATGTTGTTAAGGAGTTCTTTGGATGTAGAATTCTTCTAAAGGAACTAAATGCTATCTTCTTGGTCCTTATTCCCAAGAAACCTGGAGCTACGGAGTTTGAAGCCTTCAATCCTATAAGCCTTTGTAATTATTTCTACAAAATCATTTCAAAGGTTCTAACATCTAGGATTCTTCTAATTCTACCCTCACTGATGTCTCCCCAACAAAATGACTTTGTTCCTAGAAGGCAGATTCTCGATTCTATTGTTACTATCCATGAGAATATCCACTCCCTTGTGGAATCCAAAACTGAAGGTTTTCTTTTAAAGCTGGATATTTCAAAAGACTATGACCCTGTGGACTGGAAATTCTTGTTCAAAATAATGAGGACGTTTGGATTCTGCAATAGAGTCCTTCAAATGGTGGAGCAGCTTGTTTCTACAGTCTCTATATCTATTATGGTGAATGGATCCCCCTCATGCTTTTTTTAGAATTCGAGAGGTTTAAGATAGAGAGATCCTATCTCCCCAATTTTGTTCACTATTATGGCTGAATGTCTTGGACGAAATTTGAAAAGAATGATTGATTAGGGATCTCTAATGGGATGAAGGCCCTCTTCTAGTAATCTGACTTATTCTCATCAACAATTTTTTTGACGATACCATGTTGATGGGGAGGTCTACTGTAATTGAAGCTAAGAATTTGAAAAGAATCATGGATGAGTATGAGAGAGCTTCAGGTTAGTCGGTCAACAGAAGAAAAAAAGTTCTCCTTTTCTTTTATAATACCCTTGAACACAAATAGGTCAAGATAGCAAGAATCTTGGGATGTAGATTGGATTCCTTACCTTCCACTTATCTTGGTTTACCCTTAGGCCTTAAACCTCCTCACTCTTTTTGGAGCTCATTGGTTGATAGGTTAAGCAAAAATCTCACTGGTTGGAAAGGTGCTATTCTTAGTCAAGCAGGAAAAATCTAGCTCCTCAAAGCTTCTCTTCAGAACCTTCCAATTTATGCCTTAAGTCTTTTCAAAATCCCTACAAAATATGTGGATGCTTTTGAAAAAATTCAAAAAAGATTTCTTTGGTCGGGGGTTGAAGAAAGAAAGAGAATGGACCCTTATTGGATGGGACCTTGTCTGTAGGCCGAAAAAGACCGGAGGATTGGGCCTAAGAAAGATCAGAATAAGATGCTTCTTGCAAAGAAAAATTGGAGGTCCTTTTCATCTCATGGGGAATTGAAAGACATTTTAAAAAGTAAATATATGGCTAATTGTGGATCCCTTAAGGCCCTACTGGATTCTCCCTCATTGCCCCGTGGATTAGCATGCTGGAATGACATGATTATTGGGAGAAAGATTGTTGACTTAGGTGTTGGATGGAATATAAGAAGTGGAAATCAAGCCAGGTTCTAGGAGCATAGATGGTTGCTAAAGGAGCCCCTAATCAACTATGAAAGGTTTAATAGGTGGGTTGAAATTTGCAAAATGACTTATGGTACTCAAGTTAAGGATTACTGGCATGATGGGGGTTGGGTGGACTTAGGCCAGCTTAGCTCGAAGCTTGCCCTGATTCAATCATCTTTGTTGGCGGTTAGGATGGGTTCAAATTAGCAGGATGACCTTTTAGTTTAGACAGATTTAACACTTCATGCAACTACTCTATTAATTCAATTGTCTCTATGTTGTCCCTCTCTTAAGACCCCTCTCCCTACTGGAGCAGAGCATGGATAAAATATTTGACCCCGAAAGTTAATATTTTTTTCTGGATCCTTCTCCAAAACAAAGTGCTCACAGTTGACAATCTTTGTAAGCATGGCTTCCAGATACCTAATAGATGCTATCTTTGCAAGAATGAGGAATCTGTAAATCACTTGTTTCTCCACTGTCTATTTGTTGCTACTATATGGGGTAAGTTTCTGAACCTCTGGAACATATATTGGGTGTTTCCTTATACTATTGAAGACTTTTTCTCTCAATGGATAGCTCCATCTCTGAATCTTTTTATTTAAAGATTATGGGCTTTTACTTTCCCCTACATAGCCTGGGGTGTGTGGAAAGAACGTAATTATAGACTCTTTAGGGATAAGGAAACTTCGGAGAACAATGTGTTTGAAAAAACCTTCAGGCTAATTGTTGAAAACTTTAATTCCATTCCTTAGCAAGAGAATAAAAAGGAGGTTGTGTTGTGCTCTCCATATGACTTAAAGATAGCCAAGGAGTGGAATATTAAAAATGATGTGTCAAGGGATTCAAAACCTGCTAAAAAAAGACCAGACAGGGGTGTGCTGGAGTTTTCCACCGTGCGGTTGGATTAAAGCTGATTTTGATTGTGTGGCTAAGGGAAACCCAAGGTTGGCGAGAAGTGGACGTGTTATTAGGGATTCAAATGGTAATCTTTTAGCGACGGTGGCTATTCCCCTTGGATCTCAAACTAATGACGTGGCAGGAGCTATTGGAGCCTTTCATGGGATTAGTTTAGCTCTTAGTCGGAATGATAAAAATATATAGCTTGAAGGAGACTCAAAAAACATTATTGATTTCCTCCTAGGAAAATACCCTCCCTCTTGGTCTATTAAGAGCTGGATTGAAGATGCAAAAACACTTTTAACCAAATTTGATAAAGCTAAAATATCTCATGCATTTAGGGAAGCCAACAGTGTGGCTGAATTTTTTGCTAATGAGGGGGTGAAACAGAAGGGGTTGATCACATGGCAGAACCTCAATGGTCTCGGCACTGACATAAGGGCCTTAATTGAATATGATATCACGCATGGGAAAATAAAAAAAAAAATTGATGAAAGAGAGTAGAGTCAAGTACTTCAACATCATAAGATTTTATGGGGTTGTGCTTAATATCTTAATTGGTTGTAAGTGGCAGCACATTTTGTGGGCTCTTTGGCTTGGTTGCAACTTTTTATCTTAGGACTCTTGCACTGGTAGAGTTTTCAGAGAGGTGCTCGTGACTATGGGTGGAGACAAGAAAAGGGTGAAGCCAAAAAGTTATGAAGTGCATAAGAGGAACCCAAAGGTTTGGGAAAAACTTGAGCGTGGCAGGCTACTCCCTTTCATTGAAAAGCTTCATGGACTTGATTTGAAGGCCACTAAGTACTTTGAGAAAAAATAGAAGAATGGAGAAATTAATCTTTTTGGGAGGCAGGTTAAGGTGGATGAAAACCTCATTGGAGAGGTTACTGGAATGTCTACTAAGGGAATGAATTTTTTTTGTGATAGAAAGTTCGTAGACAAGGCTATTATCAGATTTCTCAGGAAAGATAAGGAGAAGAAAAAGTTGATAAAAGTATCCAATAGCTACTTTGAATTGGACTCGATTAAGTCATTATGGAGGAAAGTGCTCATAATCATCATGGAATACATTACCCTGGATGAAAGATTCACCAGGGTCTACGACTACCACTTTGCCCTGCTCAACCAATTTTGTCACAAGGTAAGGGTTTCGTTACCTTACTATCTATATTGCTCCATGAAAAATAGCCTGGAAGATCATAAGAAGGATCCTAGTAAGTACCCAATTTTGCATACTGGCCTCATTAGGATTATTTATGAACATTTTCAAAATATGTCAGCCTTATCCAACCCTATCTCGGCTTCACCCTATGAAGATGATGACACTGAAGATAGTGTGTCAGAGGATGTCAATAAGCCTGACACTTAGTGGATTGAAGAAAATCCTCCATCCCCTAACAAATGTAGCAAGAAAACCCTACAGTGTAAACCCTTGCTTAAGAAATCAAGCATTGTTAAAAACCCTAGTAGCTCTACTCTAAAATACAAAAACCCCAGCTACTCTGTTTAGAAAGAGATGCCCATTCAAAAGGGTCCCTCTGCTAATAAATTGGTCTCTTACTTCGAGGATACCCTAGAGGATAGCTATGAGGCTCCTGATGCTAGCAAGAATTCCTTCTCATCCTATCCTGCCACAGACAGAGAAATCATACCGAGATTCCCAAGAGACCTTAACCTTGATGATCGTTACTTTAAATAGGATTGTGAGTTTCCTAGGGATATCCTGGCCATCCATTTCTAGAAATGGTGTCATTGATTACTTCATAATTATGAAGTGGGCCTTCCATGAAATTAAGGACCTTAACCTCAGAAATAGGGCCCTCAACAACAAGCTAGACGATTTGGAAGCTAAAGTCAACTCCCTTAATACTGTGGAGGGCAAAAGGAATGAGGAAAACATGAGGATGGGGGTTGAGGTTAATGAAGGTAAAGTAAATTGCTTGGAAATTGAAATTGGAAAAATAAAACACAATGAAAACTATAATGGAGCACAATCACAGAATGGCGAAACATAATGCCATTATCATTAATGCTATGACTGAGAAACTGGAAAACACTCAACAGGGTTCTCTAGTCATGGACTTAGAATCTGATAAGGACAAAAGCAGGATCGAGGATGCTGGAATTTCTAAAAGGACAAGAGAAAGTCTAAAGAGGAAGGTTCCTCCCACGCCCCAAATGGTTTAGGCCCTGAAAAAGTGTACCTAGGACATGCACAATCCAGAAGTTGAGGTTGATGATGCTCTAACTCCTTAGGTTAGTTGCGGGTTGGTTTGGTTTTGTTGGTGGCCCTTGTTGGCTTTGGGTTGGTGGTTGCAATGCTTTATGGGCTCTTTTCTTACCGCAACCTTTTTGTATTGGTTTCTTTAAAACGCTTGAACTTTATATCCATAATCTCTGTGGTTTTGGGTCCTTGTAAAACCCATTTTTTCCTTTATCAAAAACAACCACTAAACTAATTTTATCTTGAATATCTTTATGCTTTCATACTAACCCTCTACATATATATATATATATATATATATATATATATATATATATGCAATCACTCCTATGTTAATCTACAATTGCTCCTATGTTAATGGGTATAATGAAAAAGATGCACAAAGATAACTACAAAAAATAAATGAAGGGAAAAAAATTACTAACCCTAACCATATTTTTTGATGAAAGAAAGAAGACTTAACTATAATTTATCCATCCATACAGAGCCATAATCTCTTTGAATTCTCCAAAATGGGTATAATGCAAAAGATACAAACATATAACAAGGAACAATAAGCAGAGAGCGAAAGATATGAACAATAAATTAATCATTTATAAAAAATACCCATGTAAAACAACTTACAGATTTCAGAGCACAACAGTTTTAAAACCCTCCAATCTGCTATAAAACGGAGCCGAAGGTGGCGATTTTTACAATAGTCTACTATCAAACCAACACCACAATGGCTCTTTCAACAGTGGAACTTAATCAATATATTTTCTCACACATTTCAAAGCACATTAGTGTTAAAAATCTCCAACTTGCTATCAAACAGAGATGAAGGTAACAATTTTTTCAATACTCTACTATTAAACCAACACCACAGTGGCTCGTTCGACAATGCAACCAAAAACAATATACTTTCCCACATTGTAAAATTGAATATCGCATTTACTTCCTCCTATGCCATCGTACAACAATGCCATGATGCATTAACCCCCACACGAGAAAACAATTACCATTTTGCTTCTGCATATCAAGACAACCAACTCCACCACTGCCAACCCACGTAATTAGCAAAGTCCATGTCATCATAAAAAATCCCAAGAAACTCGCCGCCAGCCAGGAAAACTTCTGGCATCGATAAATTCTATTCATGGCTGGGCTGAAAAAAATCCTAGTGGAAATTTCAAACAAATACCCTATCGTCTAAGAAGATAAAATAGGATAATAAAATAATAATATAATACTAATTATGAAAAATCTTTATTGACAAAATGGACCATTAAAAGTTAGTGTACAAGATAAAGATAGAAAATAAAATAATAATAATAATAATATAATAATAATTATGAGAGGCTTTTATCAAATGTGGTTCGAGAGTTGTGATAATAAAATATAAAAATAATATAATAATATAATAATATAATAATGTAATAATATAATTATAGAAATATAATTACATTGATAGACGGTTTTCAATGGTTAAAAAAAAGCTAAAAAATATAAAACCTTAGGAAAGGATTGAGTTAGATCATGCCTCATGTTCCAATCCCATGACTTGGAGTAAAAAGGTAGATGACCTAAGTAAACTTAAGTATGCTAGTTTGAAAATAAACCTAATTGATTAGAATAATACCATTTTACTCTAATAAATTTACCTAGGCTAAGGAAGCCTATTTGTAGTAAGTGGGTTTTTAACAAGAACTTTGAAGTAGATGAACAATTTGAAAGGTACAAAAAGGTAAGTTGCAAAATGTTACTCCAATGTTGATGGTGTTGCTTTCAATGAACATTTCTTGCCTATTATAAAACTAACTTCTATTAGATTCCTACATTTTATAGTTGTTTCTTATAATTTAAAAATAGGGAAAATGAATGTTAAAATTGTATTTAAATTGCATTGGGGTATTGAAGAAGAAATTTATATGAAACATGTTGATAATTGTATGATAAAAAGGAAGGAAAACATAGTTTTTCCTATTGAATTAGTCATTATATGGTCTAAATTAGGCACCTTAAATGTATTATAAAAAATAATGATTTCATATTGGATGTTTGTTTTAAATATATTGATGACTGGTTGCTAATAATTATCCTATATGTTAATTGGAGATTGCAAGGGTACAATTAGGGAGTTGAAAAATTAGTTATCTATTGTCTTTGACATGAATAATTTTGGGGATAAAATATATATTGGGATTGTAAATGAATGTGGTTCAAGTTGGAAAAAATATGTGGCTTAGTCAAAGTAATATGTTTAGGTTATTTTGAAGTGGTTCAATATGCAAGAGTCCAATAATCTAAAAAGTATTCCTTTACCAATTAGTACTAAGTTATCATTGGATTAGTGTCCTAAGTTAAATGTTGAGTTGGAGGATATGTTTAATGTTACATATGGTAGTTATATAGGTAGCCTTTAATGCATGTTATAGTCTATACAAGATTAGACATTGCACAAGTAATGAGAATTTTTACTAGATTTATGTGAAATAATAGTATAGAGAATTAGAATTATGTGTAAAGTGTTTTTTTTTATATTTTTTGGGGGGCTTATAACTCTTTTGTATTTCAATCATGGGAATAATGATGTGGGAAATATGTTTGATATACAAGGAGTTGCCAACTCATATTTGGCCAGTGATGTAGATAGTAGAAGGTTTGTGTACACTTATGCATTGACATGGATTAGAGGAACTATTTGTTGGATGAGTGAACAAAAAATATAGTTATTTCATCCACCATAAATTCATAATTCATGGCTCTTAAACATGCCTATAAAAGGGAAATGATGATACAAAAATTATGTTTATGTATTGGCTTTGGGTGCAGATATGTTAGGATTAGATGAACTATAATCAAAGCATTGTCTATTTGATGAATAACTTGATGTATCATGATCATATAAATCATATTAATGTTTAGTATCATTTTTTTCTTTTACGTGGTTGAGGGTGGAAAATTTATCATACAATATTTTGATATCCAAGTTAATGTTGTAGATTCCCTCACTAACCTAGTGAGCACAAACGAATATAGTTAGTACAAATATATCATGGGTCTTGCCTCTTTGTATCACTTGATTTATTTATAGCTTCTCTTTATGTATTTGTAATGTACATGTCAAGTGGAAAAACAATAGGATTATATGTCATTGACCTTACATTGAAAATATTAAACTGGGGAGTTATAGACCATCTTCCTATTTTGATAGTTATGACACAAATGTTGAATGCCTCATGGAGTTCATGGACTTGGGAATATAGTCAATTTGACCATTCTCATAGAATCTATGATGTGTAAGAGGAGTTTCTTGTTAAATTTTCTATTTATTGGAGGCATAAGATAAATGTTTGTAAGTTTCTTTTGCAAGTGCTATTATGTTGCTAATTTATTATCAAAAGAGTAAATGATGTTATTGGTGTATATAGTTTTTTAAGATTAATACAAGATTGTGTCTCTTTGTTGGTGGAGTATTCTTCTACAAGAATTTCTCTACTTTTTTTTGTTTATATGGTTTGCATTTGCTATATTTTCTTCTTCATTAATTCATTAATTTTATAAGTTTAATTCGTGTTTATCACATTAGCTCAATATTTTAACATTTTTTATAATAATTTATTGTATTAATAAACATTTTCTTCTTGAGAGTCTAGAGAAGAATGCTTCCTAAAAGCACCTCCCAAAAATATATTTTCAATTGCCTCATGATGCTATCAAGTTTAAATTTATTATCTATAGATTTCTTTCCTCTATGGTGGACTTTGTTGACCAAAGTACATGATGTAGCTACAAATGTATTTGATGAACCATAACTTACTCCAAGCAAACTAGATATGATGTCTTCTCCCGTTTTATCAAGCTAATTAAAGTTGGCCTACTAGGCTTTCACTTTTATGAGGTCTCTTTTCAATCTTTTTGAATGGGCGGTCCTAGAGATTGTGTCCATCTTTAGATCTTTTCCTGAGACTATATAACTTTCTCCAACATGACCCTAAGAAGTTTTTCTGTGTTGGAATTTCCTAAGAATATTGGAGTATATACACATTGCCTCTCCATTGAAAGACATGAATTTGAAATCTTTGAGATTTTTCATTTTAGTAGACAAGGTCATTCACTTGTCCCATTTGTTTACATTCTCTCTACATAATTTTTTTATTAAACTTTCTTATGAATAGAATAAAGCAAGCCCCACTTTAAAAAGTTATCTACATTTCTCCTTTAACTCAAATACTCAAATTTTGAAAGAGAACTTCATAAATAATCTCTTTTTAAACTTAACTTTGAATTTAAATTATATTTTTAAGACAAATTAAAATATGTAATTTTAAAAAATCATAATTTCTTTAATCCTTTTATATATAACACATATTTATAAATTAAAAATGAAGAATATTTACATCTTAAATAGAGTATATGTTTAAAAATATCTTTTTATATAGGCTCAAAGATATAATATGTATGATATATTTCATTTTATTATGAACTATCATATATTAATGATATATCCAATTTACTATAAACTATCATATATCATCATGAATATATTATCTAATATACTAATCTTTATTTTTAAATATTAATAAATAAATATATTCTTTAATCAATTAAATTCTATTAAAATATTTTCATACATATACATTTAAAAATAATATCTATTATTTATAGTTATTAGTTAAACTCTAACACAACTTTGTATCATCATACATAAAGATATCAGCTTTCCATAATCCATATCGTAAAATTGTATTGCTTCTAGTTTTTATTGTGTCAAATTTTTTAGCATCAACGTTTCGGATCACACTCTGTGATCCATCATAGGATGAAAGAGAGAAAGAGGAGAAAAGTGAATAATTGAATATTTAGACTAGATTAAAAAAAAGAGTGAGAAGGGGAGGGTGCACATAGATCTAGGGTCAAAATAAAATAAAGTAAAAACTAAAAAATAGTCAAAAAGAAAGAAAAGAGAATAAAAACTTAAAGAATAGATTGAATAGAACCAAAACTTAAAAATGTTCTAAAAAAAGAAAAACCTAAGAAAAAATCAATAAACAAGAGAAAAGGTCAAAATAGAAATAAAGAAAGAACCAGGAAAATGAGTCAAACTAAATAGAAAAGGCCCAAGATGAAACAAAAGAACAAAAAACAACAAAGAAATAAAGAAGATAAATAAAAAGTAAACAAAGAGATAAATAAACATATGTGTGTGTGTAATCAAAAAAGGTAAAAAGAAAAACAAGAGAAAAATGGACACCTTATATATATATATATATATATATATATGAATGAATGAAAGACATCAACAAAGATAAAAGGAAAACAAGAAAAAATGGACAAAAATAAACCTAAATATGAAGAAATAAATAAAGAGATAATTAAAGAAATGAGAAAAAAATAATAAATAAATACAAGAGGGTCAAAATAAAATAAAGTAAACACTAAAAAATAGTCAAAAAGAAAGAAAAGAGAATAAAAACTTAAAGAACAGATTGAATAGAACCAAAACTTAAAAAAGTTCTCAAAAAGGAAAAACCTAAGAGAAACTCAATAAACAAGAGAAAATGTCAAAATAGAAATAAAGAAAGACCCAGGCAATTGAGTCAAACTAAATAGAAAAGGTCCAAGATGAAACAAAAGAACGAAAAAACAACAAAGAAATAAAGAAGATAAATAAAAAGTAAACAAAGAGATAAAGAAACATATATGAAATCAAAAAAGACAAAAAGAAAAACAAGAGAAAAATGGACACCTTCTATATATATATGAAAGACATCAACAAAGATAAAAGGAAAACAAGAAAAAATGGACAAAAACAAACCTAAATATGAAGAAATAAATAAAGAGATAATTAAAGAAATGAGAAAAAATTAATAAATAAATACAAGAGGGTCAAAATAAAATAAAGTAAACACTAAAAAATAGTCAAAAAGAAAGAAAAAAGAATAAAAACTTAAAGAACAGATTTAATAGAACCAAAACTTTAAAAAGTTCTCAAAAAAGAAAAACCTAAGAGAAACTCAATAAACAAGAGAAAAGGTCAAAATAGAAAGAACAAGCAAATGAATCAAACTAAATAGAAAAGGCCCAAGTGTTATTCTTTTTCTTTATCATTGTCTTTGTATTTATTTATTTATTAATTTTTTCTCATTTCTTTAATTGTCTTTTTTGATTATATATATATATATATTTCTTTATCTCTTTGTTTACTTTTTATTTATCATCTTGGGTCTTTTCTATTTAGTTTGACTCATTTGCCTGGTTCTTTCTTTATTTCTCTTTTGACCTTTTCTCTTGTTTATTGAGTTTCTCTTAGGTTTTTCTTTTTTTAGAAATTTTTAAAGTTTTGGTTCTATTCAATCTGTTCTTTAAGTTTTTATTCTCTTTTCTTTCTTTTTGACTATTTTTAAGTGTTTACTTTATTTTATTTTGACCATCTATGTGCACCCTCCCATTCTCCCTCTCTTTTTTTATCTAGTCTAAGTCTGCAATTATTCACTTTTCTCCTCTTACTCTCTTTCAACCTGATGATGGATTCCAGAGTGTGATCCGAAACGTTGATGCTAAAAAATTTGACACAATCAAAACCAAAAAAAAATCCAACTTCATCATACATAACCATAATCCATGGAGAGACCTGAACAAATATGTATATAATTTTTTTATTTTTTTGAACCCGAACAATGGTTTACCATTAAGAAACGTCTGTAAGCGTCAAAGGCAAGCGCCCATTTTTCTTCGTCCTCTTCATCTCGCAAGCCGTACTCCAATCTTGGCCTGGCCTGTCGAGAGAGTGCAGAAACACCAGCAAGAGACAGGACGCTACCAACATCGGAACGGGTCCAAAATTCCACAGAAACAAAGGCAATGAGAAGTAAAAAGCCCTCAATCCAACAGACCAGAAATAAGCTCCTCTCTTGAACGCACTGCTTACATACTCTACATGAATGCTCTCCATTTCTGGCGAAGCCGGAGGGGTGGTTATGAGGAAGCTAACGTCACTGTAATACCGAACACACTGTACATGGCAAAGAAACGCCACCAGCAAACACCCCAACAAGAGTAAACACTTGACGGAAGATATGACGGGTCCCCTCATCCCATAATGTGTCAATTCATTAGGGCTGCTACCCATTCCCACCAGTAATCCCACCACAGAGCACAGCATTATGGCGGTGGAGGCCAGAAGCGTCGACGCCATTATCCCATTCCTTATTGTTTGCACTCCCAGCACTCCGTTCTTCATCCTATCCTGCAAAATAAAACTGAATTACAAAACTGAGCGATATTCCTGGTTGATATGGCTTAGCGCCTGTTTTATTTTCGGGTCATAAGCTACTTTGGTTTCTGGTTTCATTAAGAAAAATACCTAGTTGCAATGGAATTGAAGAAGCAACGTTTTAGGGGTGGGTTCTTGTTCGATTGACTAAAAGTATTCTGTTGTAGGCAAGACGTTACAGGTACAGTCTCTCATCTCTCAACAATCACGGATAAACAGTTTATGGGACCTACTACAGTTTATGGGGACTATTCCATTCCAAGTCTTAAAAACAAGAAAAAAGAAGGGGGAGGGAGGTGGGTTGGGTGGATTCTAGTTTGATTGACTAAAAGCATCCTGTTGTAAGTTAGAGGTCACGAGGTACAGTCTCCCCATCCCATAATATTGAAGGACATGTCTGCCTACATCAACAATCAGTAAAAATGGTGTACTAAAATTTATAAAAAAATTACCCATCCCTGCAGTAAAAAAAACCAAGAGAAAAAAAGACGAAACAACATTTTACCTTCATGATGGCCTGCACCCACGCCTGCCTGTGAATTGCATTTATGCCGACGAAGGTGGTGCGGGGATGAGCGAGAATTTTGTGGAGCAGACAGCCATGATATATTACCAACATGAGGAATCCCGCTGGTACGAGCACAATATCAAGATGACTGTCCACCCAGGTCGATGACTCTTCCATTTATCAGATTTGTCGGAGTAGATGAGATTAGGGGGGATTTGAAGAGGGGAAGAGCAGTGTTACGGGGAAAAAGTAATGGGCAAACACGGAGTTTATATGTCGAAGGCGAATCCAAGTTGAATTATAGAGAATGTTTGCAGCATCGAATTTTTTCCCAAAAACGGTGATGAGTTTTTTCCAGCAGTTTGATTTTAGAATATATTGTAAATATCCTGTCGCTTTGATTCTCTCATAGATTGTGAATTGACTCATTAAAACGGAAGAGCAGTGCACACAGCTTATTCCTAGTAAATTCTTGCTGCTTTTTTTCTACGCAGAATGCTATTCAAGTTACTTTGCATATTTTGAAGCCCAAACACAAACAAAGAGAATAAAACGTTTTACAAATAAAGAGCATAACATTATTCTTTCTTCGCCATCGCAAACAGAACGTGATTTTGTTTTTGCCGTATATGCTTATCTAGAGTATACTTTTAACAAAAGTGATTACTATTAGATTTTTTAATTGATTAAATACTTTTAAAGTTTTTGCTTTGGTGGCGCATAATTATACATTTTTCATATCAATTAATAAATTATTTTAAAGTATAGAGTGGAAAAGTATATACAATGTTCTTTTGTTCATTTGTTTTATATTCACTTTGACTTTTTCATAAATATATTGACTTAATATTTAATGTATTCATTTTTTTAATAACTAGACACAATTTTTGAATTCCATTATCAATTAGTCTATTGTAATTTCTAATGGTCTAGACTACTTACTATTACAATCATTCTTATATCTTAGACTATACCAATGGTGCAAACTTGTCTCCTAAATAATTGTGTCGAGACTCATTTTGTTATCTAATTCTTCATGTATTTTTTACCACTATATGTTGGCTTATGTGCCAAATGTTTTGAATTGAGCACGTAGGATCTTATATTCGAGGGCAATCCTAAGACATTAGTAAGCATCAATTCACAACAATACAAGGGATCAAGAGGAATCAAATTAGAGAATATGAGAAATCTTTATTAAAAGCATCATCTACACTTATACATTAGCACTAAAAAATATTACCGTATGCATTTGCATTTTTTCATATATGCCTTTGATAACTTTAATTTATTAAAGGGGTTTGATGCAATAACCACCTTGGTGACTGCTATTTTTTTATTTCATTAAACTTCAAGCCTTATCATAATTGATTAACATCAAAATATATACACCTTAGAAGTGCCAACTTCATAACCTTATCATACATTACCATATAAACAAGTCTATGCCATATTATTGCATACTCATATGGTATATGCTAAGATCCCACAAAATATTAGGGTCATCCATAGACCTAAAAATATACCTTGATGGTTCATTTGTAATGGTTCGACCTATGCATCCCTTACAAGGAATTAGAGGCTCAATAGTTCTCATGCCAATAATAGAGAGGTTTCATCATCTCCTTTGATATGAGATCTTTGAACTCACATTTAAATAAAGAAATAATTGAGATTAAGCTTTCAATTCAATTCATATAGTGTTTGATCAAAGACAACATTGGTGTATGAATACACACCAATCCATACAGTGACCAAAACATACAAACTTTAAATGTTCACCCAATAATTAGCTCAAAAATACATCACATATATCTAAAGTTACTAGCTCATTCTAGCATAACATATAAATAGCATGACTAACTCATAAATACATTATTAACCATGCATGGTGACTAGCTCATGCATATGTCATATAAATATTGTGAATAATTGCACATGCAACAAATATACACAAATCAATGACTTGTGCGTACATCACATATACACAATGCGATTAGCTCATAAACCCAACACATATGTGTAATGTGAATAACTTATGCATGCATCTCACATACACAATATGACTAGCTCATGCACCCAAACAATATACATAATGTAAATAACTAATGCATACATCACATATCACATTATGACTAGTTCAACAATATCATATATACACACAGTGACTAACAAGAAAAAAAGGAATATGTTACAAAATTACTACAATCATCTTCCCCTTTAGTTCTCTAAACCATAAGCCCTTAAGTATATCCCAGCCAAAAAAGGAATGTGAGTGCATCTCATAGTACATTGTGGGTTGCATTATTTTTTCCTAGATGATTGCTAGCTTGATGACAAATAATAATCCCTTAATACTTGTCATCACTAGTAAAGACACAAGTATAACTTGACACATGAGGCCATTAATACACATGTACATAGTGATTGACTCACGCATACATAGTGGCCAACTAGAAATAGAAAGAAAATGTGACCTTACAATATGCATCTTCCCATAACTTTTTTATAAACATGTACCTATTAAGTACATCCCAACTAGAAAAATAATTTCAATGCCTTCCAAACTACATCATGAATCCCATCCTATTTCTAGTTCACTACCAAATATAATTAAAATCAAGCATCTCATATTACTTGTAGTCATCACTAGCTAAGTTGTGAGTGTAACAACCTATAACACATGTGGCTAGTAATAATATTTCCATAGACCATTGAACCTTTTGAGCTAGTGGATCCTAACATTTATCACTTATATGGCATTGTTGAAAGTTAGTCAAACTTGGTATGGGATGGCTCCTTGCATCTATCACACAATGGTACTAAAAAATATAGTTAAAACCTAAAACATAGGAAAAGGGGGGAAATGGATAGGAGACCTAAAATTGGGATGTGAATAAGGGACCTATCCCAAAATAAAAAGGGGGGTGTCCACCTAATCACAAATCCACCTTTTCTATGTTCATTAGGAAGAGGGATAGTGCATTAAATAGTTAGAATTAACTTACAACCTTTAAGGTGAGTTAACCCTAGGTTTTGGACACTATGCTGCCTTGGCTTCCTTATGACATAAACGATTAAAAAACAATTTTGGGAGAAGAATAAAAGTGTTTTAAAAATAAACCTATGAGATCTAACACTTGGAATATGAAGTATTATGATAATGCTATTAGACACAACAATTAACTAGTAGATACGAGAAGATTAGGATGGTATGTTCCCAGTTCCAAAGTTGTTTTTAGGCTTTGCAGTAGGATAGGTTCGTCTAAGGGCGAATGGGTCCTTGCATCCCTTTCTGGAAAATCGAAAGTTGATTTTGTAGCCCTCTTTCTACACTTTGCTCCTGTACCTACAAATCTTCAGTCCTGAGTCTAGATCTGTAGAAAAAACTTCTTTTTTTTTTTGTATGGGGGTTTGCCTCAGTCAAACCCCAAATTTGGTAATTAAACCTTGATGGAAAGATGAAAATTTGATAAATACTAGTGTGTGCAAGCCCTAACCTTAAGTGCATCTAAGGTGTTAAGAACTAAAATGTAAATAAATTTTATTCAAGTGTGTTAGAATAAGATCCCTAAATGAACATGAAAAATGACAAAGACCTAGTTAAGGAGAAGTCAAAAAAATCATAATAGATCTAAAATCTAATTATACCTTGCTTTAGGTAGCTAATAGAATGAAGATTGAAGATGGGAACACTTAGGAAGCAAGTCATTAGGTTAGGGATAATGACCAGGTGCATGTCCCAAAACCTTGAATCCATCATGATCCACCATTGGTATGAATCTCCAAATCATGAACAATGCTTGATCTTTCTTGGCAAAATGAGCTTGAAGACTTGCAAAAACAAATGAAATGTTGCTCCAAGACTTCAACCTTACTTTCTTTGAATTTTCTCTCCTTTCTCTTGAGTTATAATCTTGTGAATATCTTCCCAATCTCTTATCAACCTAGTTTGAAATGGTGAAAAGACTAGGATTTATAGGCTTCTTCTCTAATTTCCTAATTAGTAAATCTTGATGGTAGACCTTTGTAACTTGAATTTTGAACATTAAAATACCGCCAGAAACATATTTTTAATTGGGTTTTGGCATGTAAATGGGGCCCATTTTCCCAAGGGAAAATGGGTAGTAACCTAAATTTCCAAGACTCATTTATTTCGAGGCCTTAATTCATTAAATGCATTTGTTCAATGTGTTTGGTGGTGTCAAAAAATGATAAAAATAGGCCTAGGGATGCATAATAAAGGGACCTAGGGGCCTATTTTGAAGGGTAAAAATGCATAAAGGGTGAGTTACTAAAATAGGTCCAAATTAAGTGTGAAATTGTACTTTCACTTAGAAAGGAGTACAATTTTATACACTACATTTAACCCTCACTTTAGCTGCCATATGACACTATGTGCACATGCAAGTTAAGGTAGTTTGAAAATAAATTCTTTATTAAAAGATACTCATATGGATTCATTCGTAAACAAGGAGAATGAAACCCCTAATGTAGTCATTTGCAAAACCATAATGTTAGGAATTGCATCCTACAAAACCAATTTTATTCTACAGAGAATCAAATTTGAGGGTAGATGTATGACCCTTGATTCCAATTGCTTTATGGAGGTGGAATTAGGGTAGCAATCTAACCTCATCGAACTGCTTTTTTTTTTTATGAAAAAATTCTGCAATAGGGTATTGAAAGTATGATACTACATATTTATAGTCATTAGACTAGATCAAGGATGAAATTACGAATCTAACGCAACAAAGAACATAAAAATAGAGTTCTCTAGCCCCCATTATGTTGGTTTGAATGAAATGTGATTTGAATAAAATGTGCTTTCTTTAATAAAATTGACTATATATGAATGAAAATGACAATTGTAACTATCATTTTGACATTTACATTTCTAAAATTACAATGTTTTAGAGAGGAGTAGACATGCCTAGCTGACGAGTGTACCAATCCCCCAAATTGGATGTTTTATGAGAGGAGGTTGCACAAGGCAAGCTACGATGCATAGTGAGTCCACTGTACACTCTCTTTTGATTTTTTAAAAATTGTCTACATGATTTTAATGCATTTTTAGAGGTCCTAGGACCTCATCCAAAGTGGTCACAAAGTGCCCCATTTTGGCACAAAGCATCCAAGAATGACTAAAGCATCTTGGACCCCCCATTCAAAAATGGCCCAAGCATCAAGTTTTAGCCAAAGCATCCCAAGATAGATTAATTGTACTTTTAATGGTTTATTGACTTTTTTAGGTGTATTACTGATGATTTCTTCCATCCTTTTTAGGTTCCACCATGTACATGGTAGCGCCTTGGTGGTCGTCTTTTTACCCTTCTCTGGGAGTAGGTGACCTGATTATTCGAGGAGGAGGAGGATATATTGCATTAGACGAGCCTATTTTAGATCTACCTCATGCCTCCCATGAGGTATCATGATTCCATGTTGATGGTGCTCATCAAGAGATGGAATGTCGATACATACACATTCTATCTTCCCTCAGGTGAGATGACAATCACATTAGATGATGTCTAATTGATCTTCAAGATACCCATCTATGGATAGGTGATCTATTTCAAGGAGGGGAAGACATACCAATAGATGCAGGGAGACATTCAGTATTGTCTTACTCATCCTACAGTTGTAGAGCGCATGGGACCATGTGTTGAGCTAGAGTGGATGTTGTACTCCCGTGCACCCTTGTTATGACTCATGATGGTGATCATTGTAGCCTTGTCATTGGTTTCAAATGGATAAGTCACACACTTAGATGGACGTCTCATATATACCATCGACAAATGGAGTGACATCGGACCATATATTCTTGGGGTTACAGTATGTTAGCTCATCTCTAATACAAGCTTGGAAATTTTGTACATAGAGAGCTACACAACATTGTGAATGGTGGATCTAGACCCGCACAAACATAAACAAAAAATACAATATTAGTAAATTATGCAAATCAAAACCATCATTCCCCATAAGATTCATTTGAAACATGAAGAACAAGAAATAAAATAAAGAACACAAATGAAAGCAATCTAAATCTTATTCAAATGTTCAAACTCTCAAATCCCATGGGGGAATTGATGCTATTTTGATGTGAAAAATAACCCTTTCCCAATTCCTTGCAAGCTTGGTGATGATCAATGATGCCCCTTCATAAAATTTGTCATATCTAGAGGATTTGATGGATTATAGTTAGGATTAATCATGATTTGATTAACTTAGATGGAGATTAGTTGATTTGACACTTTGACTTAGATTTTTGGATTTAAATAAATCAAGATGAGAGAAATAATGAATTTAGACTTAATTAAATAAAGTTGGATTTATTTAATTAAAAGGGTATGGTGTTAGACTTAAATCAAATAAAGGTTAGTTTATTTAATTTAAAGGAGATGCCTTATAACTTAATTAAATAAAATAAATTATTTAATTAAAAGAGGAGAATATGATTAATTAAACAAAATAATTTATTTAATTAATAGGAGATAATGATTTAATCAGATAAGATTGATTTATTTAATTAAAAGATGTAATATGATGAATTTAATTAAATAAAGATTATTCGATTAAATGGTTAGCAAAGGAGATGATTCAAGACAAACTGGTGTTAGTAAATTAGGATTAGGTGCATGGGATCAATCAGTATATTTTACATGTCTACATTTCTCCCCTTTGAAGCAATGTACTTGTTGCGTTAGTTCAAAGAATAACCTTGCCAAGATCAAAAAATTAAAAAAAATTCTAATTTTTTCGGATGCCCCACCGCTGCCCCAACAAAAATAATTACGCTGGTACATAGCCCCCTCAAGAGATTGGACGAAAATTTGGATTTTTGGGTGATCTTATGATAAAGAGGTTCAAGATTAGTTCAGCTTGAATGTTTGATGTAGATAGATTCGATGATGTAGACAGTTCATCATCCATGGGTAGCCTCATCTATATTTTGATATATTACACACACTTGATACTTGGATAGAAATGTTAGTAAAGATAGAAGAATGAGAAGAATAAGATGGAAGAACCCTTGAGTCTAAGATGATGCAGGAGTCCAACAAGTCCACGAGTCATTAAGACTTTATTAGATATGATGATGAATGATGATGATGATGATTTGCTTATCAGGAATTGGGATTTTAAAAGGGCTTACTTACATTATGTTTGATAACACACATGGGCACAATGCATCAAGGTATAAAGAACTAGGATGGTTTTGTACCTAGTGCGATGGAATTTGACTCGACAATCAGATAGGAGTATTCTTGTTCACACCTGACATAGGGAAACCTTGCTAGGATGCACTTCCGAAGTTTCAAACATCTCGAAACAAAACACAGAAAGGTATAGCCTATCAATGTAATAGTCAACAAGCTGCCCAAAATACCCTCCATACATACCTAACAAAGCAAGTATTCACCAAGTTATATTACAAGAACATCCAACAAGCACAACAGATGAAAGATAATGATCAATGCCCCATTCCTTTCTCTCTAAATCATTTTGATTAGACATCATCGAGAGGTCGTTGGAATGAGCACAATAAGATAAATGAAAAAGAACATATCGATTACACAAACAAGCCAATGTTCTTCATATCGCGAGCCAAAGGGATGTGTTTTGAGGACAAGAATCTGAAGTGATTGCTGAAGATAATGCCCATTGTAGGAAGGATGCATTCTAGGACATGTTAGTGGATGGTGGAAAGTTAATAGGTTGTTCGAAAGGCTATTGGTATAAGGTTGATTGACATGTTTGTGAATGATCAAGAGTTTGACTTTTCATTTAAAAGTTTGTTGTTTCAATTTTAATTTTTGATTTGAAGTTTGCTTGTGCTGATTATTGTGGTTGTTTTCTGTTTGTATTGCCAAAGGGTGAGTGTGACGATTTGTTTATTATGGATGAGATTATTGCGGGTGAAAGCGAAATGGGACAGATGGATTTTTCAAATATTTGGATGATTGTGATGGTTTGAAATGTTTTGAGGCTATTTTTGGGTTTTTTCCGAGATGTTTTACAAATGTTTTGATTTTCAAAATTTCTAATGTTTTGGGGTTTTTTGAGATTTTATGATTTTTTTTGGATTTTGTGTCTTAGAGGCCCATCAATGATGGCCTTGCCTATGTTTAAGTTGAGAGACAACGTAGTTTGGATACCATTTTTTTGACATTAAATTTTGGTTTTCGACTTGTTTTTGGATTTTGATATGTTTTGGATGTTTTTGGATATTCACATGATTTTGACAATATGGATATGTGTGATGATATCAGTGCTTTGTTTTTGGATTTTATTGAAAACCAAGCTAAGGTTGATTGATCGGATCGATGGATTGATGATGATAACATTGTTGAGGATACACAACAATGCAAGGATAGAGTTAAGCAACACGAGGACTGGGAAGGATATCTTGAGATTATGAGGGATTGATTGGATTCAATTGATGGATTGCTAATTTGATAACATTGTTGAGGATACACAACAATGTAAGGATGGTGTTAAGCAACATGAGGACTAGGAAGGATATTTTGAGATGATGAGGGATTGATTGGATTTGATTGATCAATATTTTGAAGTTTGATTTGAATTTTTTTTTTTTGAATGATTTGATGTGATGTTGATGTGCAAATTAGATGTTACTGATATTGACTATTTGGATTGATGTTTGATGAAAGATGAAGCTTTATAAGGAATGTCTTCTCATCAAAATGTGCCATGGGCTAGTGATTTTTATTTTGGCTCACAAATGCTTGACCAATTTGATTTCACATTTGCCAATGTTCAGATCACCATACAAGTTGGAGGATATAGATCAAGATTTATTCCTGAAGCAAGATGTAAATATCTACCACCAGTGTCTATCAATGCATGGAATGTCATGGGTGGATACTTGGATAGGTGTGTGGATGGATGGATATGGTATGCATGCAAATGATGCCAATGATTATCTTGCAATAAGATAAGGTGTTCAAATAAAGAATGCTCTTTTGGATAATGTTTCATGGTTCAGATAATGCTGGGTAGGATAGTGTTGAGGTGCCAAGTTGACACACAACATGCAGGTAAGATAAAAGTGAAAGTATCTCACCTCTCCTGAGAGAGACAATCAGTAATCAAACTGATCACCTCCCAAGGTCCTTATTGTTGGTTCACAATGTTGTTGTTTCACGAAGTAGTCAATATGGCTGTAATATTCAAGGGGCCTGCTGGTTTTGAGCTTCTGGATTACATTGCAAGATCAAACATCTATCTAAACCTACTTTAACCGGTGGTTTTAAAGAAATAGGAAAAAATATAGATCAAGGTTTTAAAACTAAAAAGAATGTTGATTCATTCAACTAATCAGACTTGTTACCTTCTAAGGAATTCATAAACTAGAAATGCAGAATAAAATTAACTTGTAATTGATACAAAGTTTCATTCATTCACAGTGCAAACTTTAATAGTAGATTGCAAATCATCATTCAAACAAAACATAAGATAAAATTTCATTCCTTAAAAGCTTTTCAAATCAAAATGATTAACCCAAAATTAATACCATTCTAGAGTGCATAATATAAAGAAGGTTTAAATTTGGTTGCTCCTACTGTCAATGAAATAGATAAGCAGCATTTACAAATCTAGCAAGATCACTAGTGTACAGAAACCCATATCTTCAAATTATCTCCATCTATGCTAAGAAAATCAAGAAGATAAATCAACTCCTCCTCCAGCTGAACTATAAAAAATGTCTAACTTCTTAAAAAAAGGAAAACCCTAACTTGCTTTTTCGATATCCCATCCTCTACCTTTTGAATCTTCCAGCTTGCTCTTCTCTAACCCTTTCTAAAACTTTCTAACACTTTCTAACCTTTGTTCACACACTTTACAAAAGAGGCAAAATGCCATATTTATAAAACGCGTCAGATGCGTCGGCGCAGTTAGGGTTTACAATAAGTCGGTCACAGAGCAAGTCAGCTAAAGAAGAATTTGAAACAAAGTCAAACATGCATTAAATGCAAGGGCACTGACTAGATCGGCCAAGGATCTCCCTCATAATTCAGACCAAAACGTGTGAAAAAGAGGCAAAGAAAAACAATGAGGAAGCACGAATTTCGATGTAGCTTTGCATTAAATGCTTCCCCCACGTCACCCATACCTTGCTCCATTCTGGCCTTCATCATCAAGAACGTCTTCTGCAAGCCATCCGCAAGTGGCATAGGTGAAACCCTATTTTTCCATTCAATAGCATTAATATTATTCTTCAAATCTGTCCCATCGTATTGTCCTAGTCTTTCTTGTTGGATTGATATTCATTGATGATTGCACTATAGGTCACTGTATCATCCAGCTGGTGCCCAGCTACTGTATCCCATGATGGCCTTCGTCTTTCATAGTAGGGTGTTCATATTCAGATCTGAAACCTCAAACCAGACTGATGCTATCCTTCCCTCAGGAATCCTACTCTTTTCGTCCAACTTCATCCTTTATTTTCTACTTCAGAGATGGAGGATCCCTTTGTGTCTCTCTCAGCCTTTCTAGCCGCTGTCTTGCTAGACTAAGCCTACATTCATCAAACACCAATGTGAGAATCCAAAAGTTGACAACATTTCATCAAAGTGTTAGCTTAAAATCATGATAAAACCATTAAATTAGCCATTAAGCATCAACACTGAGAAGTTCAGGATTTTGAGCTAACCGGGGAAAGCCAGCCTGGGAGGAATTTCAAAAAAAATTGAACCAAGCGGATTCTCCCGATGAAGCACTAATGTCAACAATGGATCATCAAAATGAACACAAGCAACATATAACAGTGAAATTCATCAAGCTAAAGCAAGATATGTTTGAGCATTCATCATTAGATTCATCAATTTTATCCAATTTCTTAAATTCCACAAAGCATAGCAGAGAATTCAAAAAAATCCAGCCGGATTGGAATTCCGCGGATGACTCAGAACTCTGAACTTCAGAAAACTGAAGGAAACCAAGAAAATTCATCCAAAAAGGAAAGTCCTGAAACAGGCATAAGGTTTACCAATAGATCATTCGAATGAACAGGGAATGCATATAACATTGTGAAATTCATCAAAATAAGCATGGAATATCAATCATTCATCACCTAAATCATTCCTGTGTCAACAATTTCAAGTCACTCGAAGCTTTGGCAGAAAATCTAGAAAAATCCGTCCAGACCGAAATTCTGTGAAGAGCACAAAACTCCGGACACCAGCACATTTCCGGGAAATTGAAGGGATCTAGGAAAATCTGGCTAGGAAGGAAAATCCTAAGGTTAGGCAAAAACCCAGAGATCGGCGTGACTTTTGGTCAGTCAGAATGATCTCAC
>VDFB02355780.1:0-58434 GCA_007258455.2 Sequoia sempervirens | reverse complement strand
CTAATGCTAAAATTAGAAAATAAAACAAAAATTACCAACTATTTACCCTAATCTTATAGTAATATAAAAATTTGTTAAAAAAAGAGTGAGAAGCAAAGGGTAAAGAAGCCTAAGCATGTTATTCCCTAACTCCATACATTGTTTGTTGGATAAATGAATTCGACTTCAAGCCAATATTAACTTGACTTAAAATAATGTTACCAATATGCAAGATAGTGGTTCTTTAAAAAAAGATGTACATTAAAGTTGTAAACTCAACCACCCAACTCATGGTTCAAGTTGAAAAAATAGCCTCCATAGATAAAAGAACTAAAAATACATTCAATGTTCTAGTTTTCAACAAAATCCATGAATTTTACAAGAGTTAAAATACTTAGAAATTAGAAAACCATAAAAAATAAAATAAAAATGAAACAAAATTTGTTTTGTATTATTTTTCAATCATTTCAAATAAGTTCCAATTACATATTTGTAAGTTTAACCCATAGATAAATATGAAAAGTACTCACAAATCTATATAAGACAAATTTACAATAGAATACTAGAAGTCACATGAATTCAACTTTCAGATTCTAATTTTAGAATACACTTATCTAACACTTTACATGCATATGCATGTCCTGTCTTTGCAAGTCCTCTTATAATTCTCCATTACTATTGCACTAAAATTTGACGTGCATGCCATGTTCCTTTGTACAACTCATTTTCTCATCCCCCTTCTCCACATCTTGATTCTTCTACAGTTCACTTGTGAAACTCCTTGAAGCTCAGGTGGCCTAGATCGACATCTAATAAGATCATGGAGAATTCTGTCACGATCTTGGAAGGTGAAACTACGTCCTTAAACTCATACTTAATTTGTACAAGCGAAGACATAGTAAGTATTATTGTTGTATCAAAAGATTAGACAACATTAGCATTAAAATCAGACAGTAATTACGCAAATTAGATCAATTCCAAAAATTTCAACCTAATTGCGATATTTTTGAACTTTCGGGGTTTTTGTGCACGCTTGCTATTGGAAAAAGGCTCGGTTCCTGAAGAATTTCAAGGTTTCAAGTTCAAATTGTAGCATTTTCAGGTTTTTAGGATTTCCTTGCACATTTGCATGTATACAAATCAGGTTAGAGAGTCTGGTTTTATATGTATTTCAAAGTTTTGAGGTTTTATTGCACAATTGCAAGTGTGCAAATCGGATCAAAAGTCCAGATGTACATGCATTTTAGGGTTTTTGGACTCTAATACACGATTGCAAAGTGCAAAATAGGTAGAAAAGTCTGACAATGAAAATACTAAATACTCGCAAACCAGTTGAGAAAGTCCGGAGGGTGAATCGGGGTAAGCCAAATTGCATGTCTGCAACACTTGAATTTTGTTAAAAAGTCCAGCAATATAGTGAATCAAGGTTTCAGGGTTTGACTGCAAATTCACATACATGCAAATGTTCAAAAAGGTCTAGTTATAGCAATAATTCGAGGTTTTGGGATTCAATTGCAAAACTGTAAGCAAAGTCTGAAATTCTGATAAAGTCAAAATTTGACTCCTCGATTGAGAAAATTTTGATCGAACCCAAATTTAATGTACCCCGACAGATTCGCAGATACCAAGACACCAGAACGAGAGCACTCTAACACAGACAAAATAATTGTTACACCCCAGACAACCAACTTTGACATAAAATGAAACAACCTCCAAAAACGATGGAACCCCAAGCTAATCCTCCTAAACCAAAAAGATTGAAGTTGAAACCAAAGTTAAAATAATAACAAAGAGTTCCCTTTCTAAAAGGGGCATGTTGTGGAGGTTACAATAGGATGGTTAACCTTTCACAAAGTTTTGGTATTTTGTCTTTTTGAGTATCAGTAATAAGGGTAAAGTGGATCATTTATAGTCACGAGAAACAGATGCTTGAGAATTTGTACTCATGAAATATGGGTTAATGAAGATTGACATAGATTCCTATACTAAGTATGCAGTTCTAGTGCTTCAGTATTGTGAGCATCACTTGAATGAAATGAGTACTACATGAACTATTCAGATGCAATAACTGCTACATGAACTATTTGTAATCATCAGAGATGGATACATGTAAACCTGTACTCATGAAATATAGGTTGATGAAGATTGGCATAACTTCCACCATTTCACTCTAAACATCTAAATGCAATGAAATGCTAAATGAACAATCCATGATGATGAGAGACAAGTAGTTATGAACCATCACTCATAGAATATGGGTTGATAAAGATTGAATTTAAATGATAGCACTTGAATCGCAAAATGGATCACGCCCACAGTACAGGTTTGTTCCATGCCCTTTTATATCAGACTTCGATTTCCCTATACTTGTACAGACAGCTCCACAACGTTGATGTGCATTGCTCTCTCATTTATTTCATCTCCATAGGCTTCCTAAGGTATGGTTTCATAGAAGTTGATGAATCTGCCTTCAAATTTATTGCATACAAGGTCCCCAAACATATTAACATATTTTGCATCAAGTTACTATAGCGAACTTCGCTGCCAGACCTTAGGTTTGACATTTCTTAAAAATTAAATATTACCAACATATGCATTATTTGGAACCCGTTTCTCAAAGTCACATGCATGATTGTGAGGGCTAACCAACAATATTGCCAGCGTATGAATCTAGAACACTGACAATAATTTCATCCTCTGGCATCATGCCAGACTTTTGCATTTGGCATATTAGTTTCAAGGCTTCTCTACTGTACCCATGTCTTAGATATCCTTCAATTATCACATTCCAAGAGAATTCATTTCGTCCAGACATTCTATCAAACACATAATGTGCAGAAGGCAAACTTCCACACTTGACATACATGTCCATAAGGGCGTTCCCCACAAAGACATCAGACTCAAATTGAGCTTTGTTAATATATCCATGAATCTGTTTTCCCTGTTCCAGAGCCTCTAGAGTAGAACATGCTCTAAGAATGCTTGTGAAAGTAAACTGATTCGGTTCCATCCCTTCCCCTAACATTCTTGCAAATAGTGTCAGAGCTTCCTCACCATGTCCCTGCCTAACATGCCCTTCAATTATTGTAGTCCATGAAACAACATCCCGTATGGGCAACTGCAAAAAAACCTTCCCTGCACAGACCAAATTCCCACATTTGCCATATAAGCCAACAAGAGTATTCAACAAATGAGTGTTCATTTCATACTGATTCTTTATGATCTGGGCATGAACCTCCTTCCCATGTTTTACTGTCTTAAGAAGTACACATGCCTTGAGAACACTAACAAGAGTAAAGTTATTAGGCTTGGTACTTGATCTTAGCATTTGTCTAAAAAGTGATATGGCATCCTTACCAAATCCATTCTGTGCATACCCCGCAATCATTGCAGTCCATGAAACATTGTTCTGTTTTGGCATTCTGTCAAACACTTTACGAGCACCAGACACACAACCACATTTAATATACATATCAATAAGAGCACTATCCACATAAATATCATGTCTGATTTTTGTTTTCGTTATAGCAGCATGGGTTTGTTTCCCTTCTCTGAGAGCACTGAGCTCCCCACACGCCTTAAGCGTGCTAGTTACTGTAAACTCATTAGGATCCTTTCCCTCACATTTCATTTCATTAAACAATCTCAGTGCCTCTTCTCCACACCCATGCTTTGCATATCCTGCAATCATCACAGTCCATGCAGTAACATCTCGTTCTGACATTTTGTCAAATATTTGTACCGCATCCTTCAAATATCCACAATTACCATATAAATAAACAAGTGCACTCTCCAAGTATATATTCAACAAACACCCACTCTTAATTATACAACCATGAACTTGTCTTCCCAGCTTCACAGCCTCTAGCTCAGCCATTGCACTAACCGCACAGACAAACGTAACGGCATTAGCCTTCACACCTTGGCAATGCATTTCAAGAAAAAGCTCCAGAGCCTCATCAGCAAACCCATTCTGTGCATATCCTGCAATCAACGTAGTCCATGATACTTTGTTTCTTTGCGGCATTTTGTCAAACACTTGGCGTGCATCTAACAGTCTTCCACACTTAACATACATGCTAAGAAGAATATTGTTCAAATACTTATTAGGCTTAAAATTAATTTTAATCATGTGTGAATGGATAAGAAAGCCTTCTGTAAAGGCCTCTAATTCAATGCACGCCCGCAAAAGAGATGCATACACGCTGGTGTCGATCCACGATTGAGATTGCTCGGTTAGATACAAAATCTCCATAGCTTCCTTCAAAATACAAACATTTGTTATTTTTCCTCTGAATCTTTTGTTGTTGTTATTATGTACACAAGTTTGATAGTTAGTCTGATGCAGCAACTTCAGCGGCAATGCCGTTTCCTTCCTTCTCTTCCTACTCATGTTAATTTGTTCATAAATCCTGATGTGGGAGTGACTATTGTGTTGTTCGAATGTGGAAGATGCTGTGATTGCCACAGCCATGGATTTGGCTGGGCAAAACATGCACCAGAAATGTGGGTTCTCGTCGAGGTTTATCCTGAAACTAACATGTATATGTGAGGGGGAAAACGATCTCTTTGGATAATTAATTAAATCAGCAATATAAAAAAATTGTTTTAGGGTAGTATTGGGAATTAATAGTTGAAATAATGTTTGATAATTTAAAAAAGAAATTGAAATAAATTAAATGTGATACTTAGTTTAAAATTTGATGATAGAAATATATTGTAATAGATATTAAAAATTGATTTGGAAAGGTGTTTGAATTTTAGGATTTGTTTAGATGAAGATATGAGATTTTACTGATTGATTGTTAAGATTCAATTATATGAACATAGATTTAGTTTTCATGTGTGGAAAATTGAATAAATGTGCAAACTTAAACAATAACTCATAAAATTGAATTGGCAAGGAGTGGATTGTTGCAACATGTTCAGTTTAATTTCTAATATTTACTTTGTTGTAAGGATTATCAATGTTTAAGAACATGTAGGTACAAACCAATTAAATAATCTAACTAATCATTTATAAAAGTCAAAGTATGATTAATCAAGGCAAATCATGTCCATTTTTTAGAATACACATATATCC
Organism: Sequoia sempervirens; assembly: GCA_007258455.2. Taxonomy (NCBI): domain Eukaryota; kingdom Viridiplantae; phylum Streptophyta; class Pinopsida; order Cupressales; family Cupressaceae; genus Sequoia; species Sequoia sempervirens. Next base: position 53,372 of record VDFB02355780.1, on the reverse strand, counting down.
AAAAAGGGGCTTTGCATGCATTTGTCCCATCCACCCTGCTTCTTCAAAAAACTCATGAAATCTCACCCATCCATTTTTCTAAGGTCTTGACCCTTCATATAAATCCAAAACAAGACTTTTTGGTCTTCCAAGAAGGTGTTTTTTTAATTTCATCCCTTCATCATTTTCAAATAAAATCTTATCCATCAAATTTCCTTGAATCATGTAGCTCCCATTGTGCATCAATTACAAAGTGTCACTTGGTGGTCACTTATGACTTCAAATCTCTCATTCAATCCCAACCCTTGATCTCCAAGTTCAATTGTATCCACTGATCAACCATTCCAATAATGTATAAAAAGCACCTCTTGTAGGTTATTTTCATACAATCCATGAATACAAGGCTACATTGTCAATTTAAGCAATCACATATCATCTCTCAAGCACAAATCCATTGGAGCATAACCACTCACATTTTGTGTGTGTGATAAAGAGTTGTGGGCGAGAGAATTCTTATTTTATTTCATCTTTAATGCAATTCCTTAAATTGGTCTAAGGTGTCAATTAGGTGTAGAGTAAGGTTTAAATTCATTGTTTGAGTGATTATTTTATGTTTACATCTTTACTAATCACATTTTGGCATGCTTAATGGGAGCCCACATACCTAATATAACTATCTTTTGTGTGTTTTGTTAAGTTTGAAGCTACAGGTTATCAATTTGGTGTGTTTTCCTTTGCTTTTGATGTTTGTGAAATGTGTTTTGACACATCCACCTCCAACATAACATTTTCACCTGCAATCTAAGAAGTATCATGGCCCATTAGCCATCACTTATTTTTGGATACTTCTTGTAAATTTACGATGCTTCTCATCTATTTTTTTAGCAGTTTAAAATCCTTTAGTTAGTTGTGCTTTTTCTAGCATAATTGGTGCAAATTAATTAACCTCATTTTTTGTAGGTACCTAATGCTTTCGAGTCATTTCTCCCATTTGTAATGTCCCCATTTTAATTAAACCTAAAACAACTAGGACATATTGTATTTAATATTGATTTAGTTCCATTTTAATTTATATTTTGGGCGATTTGGTCATTAAATATTAAATAATATTTGAAATATCCCAAGGGAGGTGTTGGGATTCTCATGCGGTCATTTCTAGATTATTTCTAATGACTATGATAGGTTGTAATTGCCAGCTTGGTAGTGTTAGTGGTAGGTTAATTTTGAATGTAGGAATTGGTGGGAGTTTTAATAATTAAAAAATCAAATTTATTTTTACCTCCCAAAAGAGGGAATTTTGGGCACCTAACTTGGCTTGGTAACTATAAATTCTTGGCTAGAGACCTATGGTGGATCTTTTTTCCAATTCATTCTATCTTTTCACATTGTATGAACACTTTAATATGCAATTATCTTTTGTGGATGAAAATCCATAGAGGATTGCAGCTTGTGGATGAAACCCCATGAGTTATGAGGATCATAGGATGAAATACCTATTATTCTTGTGGGCATTCTCACTTTGGGAGTGCATTGGAGCTTCAACAGGTAGTGCATATCAACTATAGTTTTAGTAGTGATTGTTTGCAAGTGAAGGCTTTGCAATTTATCTTTCACATTTTTTGTAGGTGTGTTTATTATTGTGTGAGAAATATTTTTTTTCCAATAACATGCATATCATTACCTTTGTTATAGCTTTCCTCTATAATGTTTGTGCAAAAATCTACTTGTGTATTGTGAGATTTCAATGTGTAAACCTTACCTAAATTGTGTAGAAGATTAATATCAATCTTAGATTCCATTTGGCTATGGTTTTTTTAGCTTTCATAATAGCCTAATTTCATGTAATAATCATTTTGTTATTGAAACATGGAAAATGAAAGTCTTTAAATTTAATGTGTAAAACCTAAAGTCAATTCCACCTTTTCCTAGGGTTTCATTAGGATGCAAATCAACAAGGTGAATAGATTGACTTTTAACCATGAAGGTGAGTCAATCAAGCCTGGATTTGTATCCTTAGGGCCTTAGAAATGGATTGAAAATGATTTTTTATGATTAACCTAATTAGAGTATATGACCTTATATGAAAAATGTGAGATCTCGACAATGCACAGACTGAAATATTAAATTGCAGGTGGATCTAGAAACAATAGGAGGTTGTGTACTTGTCCTAAAAAATTGGTTCTAAGCTAAATAGGAGGACTAGGACACCTAGAGGCATATGGGTCTTTGATAGGGTGTCCTACTCTGCTTTTGGGATCCTCTGGTGACAAACCTAAGCTTTTGATTTTTGTTTGCAAAGTTGTCAAAATGTTGATAGATAATTCTGTAGGTGAGTTTATGTGGCTTAACAAGATGTAGGGCATCAAATGCGACAATGAACAATTTGTCTTCAAGCTTCCTTCAATCCTGTTTGAACCTAAGATCTACACATTCACAAAGAGAAGAGATGTTGGGCCATTTAGGGGCTTGCCTAAGTCAAACCCCGTGTAAGTGTTTCCACTTCCACAATGGCAATATCAATGATAAGTGGATAATGAAAAGGAAGGAATGATAAAATCACAAAGGGTTGCAACTCACCACCCTTCAATAACTTCCTTGAAGGATTGAAGTCATACACATCACCTCATGGTCTTGGATCTTGCTTGCTTGATTTGTTTGAATGCTTTGGAGACCTACAAAGTGTTAGCCTTCAAAACAATGAACACACATAAAATTACATAAGATTTGACATGATGTTAGGATCTTGAATTGCTGCAATAAAGCTCTGAAATATTGCTCTTGACTTGCTCTTGAAAATAATTGCTTCAATGATTTTCTAGATTTCTCTTGTTAGTTTTCAAATGATGCAATAACTAGGTATTTATAAGCATTTTTCTAATTTCTTGAGAATTAAATCCTGATAGCCAACATTTGAAATTTGAAATTTGAATGTTAAAATGGCCATTTCGACATATTAAAAATTGGTCTCTGACAGAATAGGGGGCTCCATACGCCCATGGGTCCTAGCCCTATTTTCAAGGACACAATGTATTGGGGAAAAACATTAATTGATTGCATTTGTTCAATGCTTGCAATTTCTTAGAAAGTGATACAAATGGGCTATAAAATGCATAATTTAGGAAATCAAGGACTCAATTGGGCTCAATAATTTAGGGGGAGCAAAACATAGTGTGAAAATTTCAAGGGTGATCATTTACGATGCTATAGTTATATTTTACAAAAGTTATGAAAATCAGTGCAAATCATTGGTGTAGTTTTCATTGAATTTTATGAATTTTGTTGAGAAATATTTTTAGATTTTATTTTTCTCTTAAAAATATTAGTTGGTACATTATAGTGGTATTGGAGCCAAGATTATACTTTCCTGTAGTTTTTTGTGATGTTTGATGATCTTGAGTGACAGAGAACGTAGGTACAATAGAAGAGAGTTGAAGAAATTACATCAAGTAGGGATCATGGATGATGAATGAAAGGATTTTAAGGAAAAAATGGATAGGATGGTCCAAGAGAAAACCAAACGTACTGATATTCTTAGCCAAATGTTTCAGTAGATGCAAAATACTACAAATAAATAATGAAAATAATAATGGAGCTATCATTTTAGGAGAAGCAAACAATAGAAAATGGAAAGAAAAAGAAGTAACTACACAAAGTTTAGGAGTTGAATTTGGTAATAGAACCATGAAACTTAAGTTCATACAGAGGGTGGAAGATATTAAAGAGGTAGAAACTTCACTCCAAGGTGACATCTCAAATGTCTATGTTGAGTATAGAGCTCTTGCACCTTAGATTCAAGAGATGTTGTCGTATAGAAATATTTCATGGAAATGAAAAGAAACAAGGTTGGAGCACATCATGAGCACAAATATCACTCCAAACCCAAATATTTGGAGCATTCCTTAGGAAAGTTATCCCTTGCCACTTTTGATGGGACTAATAAGAGCATGGCTAGAGCTTGGTGGCAAAATTTAGAAACTTGTTTAGCTCTCAAACCCATGTTAGAAGAGGAAGCCATTAAGTTTTCTACACTTCATTTGAAGGGAATTGTACATGATTGGTGGTATCATGGTTTGATTACTAAAAACCATAACCAAATAAGGTCTTATGATGAATTTTGCAATAGGTTGATTGGAAGATTTGATAGGCGGTATCCTAAAGAGAATTTCAGAGAGTTGGCTTTTTTCAAACAAAGAGGGAATGTGGAAGAGTGTGTTGTTGATTTTCAAAAATTGTCAATTATGGTACCTAACATGTTTGAAAGACTCATTGTGTTATTCACAAAAGGGTTGTCTAGGCATCTTAGTGGACTTGTGAAGGCATTCAATCCTTCTATGCTAGAAGAAACTATCAAAAAGGCCTTTGATTTGGAGAGCATCACACCTTAAAAAAAATTCTATAAAATATACATTTTGGAGTAAGAAAAGGGGAAGTTTTCAAAAGAAGCCATGGGCTACCCCAACACCAAAATCAACACCTCCAATTATTTCCAATAAGGTTGATGATAAGACCAAAAATGAGCTTAGGAGGAAGAAACTTTGTTTTTCTTGTAGGGAACCATGGAATCCAAGACATAGATGCCTTGTCAAAGGGAAATTACATTAAATAGTGGTTACTTCTAACAAAGAATCAAATTCAAATGATTTTGAAGATCTTCTTAACAATGAAGATCCTCCCCATGAAGAGGAAGAAAAATAGGAAGACAATAGTGAAACATTTGCATCACTCTTCGAAGCACATATATATCATCCATTCAAAGTTCATGGAGAGCTTGTTGGACAAAGAGTTATTGTGTTTATTGATAGTGGAGCTACCCAAAACTTCATAGATGAAGGCTTGGTAAAAAGAAGAAGACTAAAAATAAAATATTTCAAAGGCTTCAATATCACTATAGTCAATGGTTACAATCTACCCTACAACAAGAGGATTTAGAAGTTGGATATAGACTTTGGAGATCGTAAGATTTGTGATGATTTTTATGTTATTGGCTTGGGTAATCTTGGCATGGTTCTAGGTGTGCAATGTCTACACTCGTTGGGAGAATATTCTAAAAACTAGCAATAATGAAAATCATGTTCAAATTAGATGGGAAGGATGTAGTTCTGAAGGGAATTGTAAATGGGACTCCTCAAGTGGTTACAACAAGAAGGATGGAAATAATTTTTTGTAAGAGCCAAGTTGCATGGGTTGTAAATTGCTTCATGATTTCAAAAGATCCTTCCAAAAGGTAAGAATTTTTTACTCCACATTGGCATACAAAATATTTTGGATAAGCATAATGTGGTTTTTAATGACATGCCACCAAGGTTACCACCAGATAGAGGGTTTCAACACATAATAGATTTGGAACCAAGGTCCAAGCTTGTTATAACCACGCCATACCACCATCCTAGAATGTACAAAGAGGAGATTGAGAAGGCTATTAAGGATATTTTAGACATGAGATGTACATAAGACTAAGTTCCAACCCTTTTGCATCTTCTCTAGTGTTTGTGAAGATGAAGGATGGTACTACACATATGTGCATAGATTGCATGGCATTGGATAAGAATACCATCAAGAATAGATACCCAACACCCCAAATAGATTATTTCATTGATGAGATACATGGTTTTGTGTATTTTTTAAAAATGACTTGAGGTTTGGGTATCATCAAATATGCATGAGAGAACAAGACATTCAAAAGACTATTTTTTAATCACTATGGACACTTCAATTTCCTATTCATACCATTCAAACTCACTAATGCTCTAGCCACCTTCTAAACATGCATGAACCATGTTTTTGGTAAGAATTTTAGAAATTCTGTTCTTATTTTCTTTGATGATTTATTATCTACAATAAAACATGGGAGGAACACTTGAAGCATCTAGACATAGTTTTGGGAATTTTGGAACAACAATCCTTCTTTGCAAAAATGTCCAAATGTGAGTTTGGGTTAACTAAGATCTTATATTTGGGGCATGTGATAAGTGCCAAGGGATTTCAAGTGGATCAAAAAAAGATCCAAGCCATACTAGATTGGCCATCGCCTACAAATTTGACTCAACTGAGAGGCTTATTTGGTCAATGTAGCTATTGTAGGAGGTTCGTTAAGGGATTTTCACATATGTTTGCACCCTTAAAAAAATTGACCAAGAAAGGAGCATTTGAATGGATTGAAGATGCACAAGATACTTTTGAGAAGTTGAAGAAGGTAATGAGCTCTTGTCTTGTACTTGCAATTATAGATTTTTCTCTTCCATTTGTTGTAGAGTGTGATGCATCAAGAATAGGATTTGGAGTTGTTATTTCTCAAAGGGGACATCACATAGCCTTTGAGAGTAGAAATCTTAAATATTGTGAAAAGGGGCTTTCAATTTGTGACAAAGAAATGTTGGCCATCATGCATCCTTTGGATAAATTCAAACAATATCTAGTAGTTGGGAGATTTATTGTCAAATATGATCATAATAGTTCAAAATTATTTCTTGGTCAAAAAAATTTGAATGATAGGCAAAAAAAAATGGGTTAGTAAACTCCAAGCATATGATTTTGAAATTGAATATGTAAATGGAAAAAGGAATGTAGGTGTTGATATACTTTCTAGAAAGCCCACATTCTATCATATATCTATTATATATCCAAATTGGAAAGTTTTAATTATGGCAAAGTATGCAAAAAAATATTTTGCTACTAATATTCTTGATATAGAGTGGAAAATATGATATGTATACAATTGTAGATAGTTTGATTATGTTAAAAAATGGAGTATACATTGTTCTAGGATCAAAGATGAAGAAGATTTTGGAATCATATCACAATGTTCCTTTGGTAGGGCATCTAGGATATTTCAAAACATAGAGGAAAATGAAAGAGACGCTCTCATGGAGGGACTCAAAGAGGATGCCCTTATGCACATAATGGAATGTACAATTTTTCAATAGAATAAGGGTGAAAAAATTTATCTTGCAAGGTTGCTACAACCTCTTCCAATTCTAGAACCAAAGTGGGAAAACATTTCAATGGATTTCATCACACGATTGCCCAAGGTACATGAGAAAGATTGGATATATGTTGTAGTTGTTAGATTAACTAATTATGCTCATTTTGATGCTATCACTATTGATTTTAAAGCTTCACAAGTTGTTGATTTGTTCTTCAAAGAAGTGTTAGGATTGCATGGATTGTATAAGAGCATAGTCAGTGAAAAAGATAGTATATTCCTCAGTGCATTTTGGAAAGAGTTATTTCACTTAATAGGTACCAAGCTTACACCAAATACTAGTTACCACCCCAAAATAGATGGTCAAATAGAGATAGTGAACAAGTGGGTTGAAGGATACCTCGAGAACTATGTCTCTAATAAACAAACAACTTGGATCAAATGGTTGCATCTTAGAGAATATTGATACAACACTTCCTACCACATGTCAATTGGTATGTATCATTTTAAAGAATTGTATGGATATGATGCTTTAAATTTTGTTGATTTGATTCTATTAGATAATATAATACCTACAACACAAGATTTGATTGAACAAAGCTAAAATATCTTGAGGACATTGAAAGATAATTTGCAACAAGGTCAAAATCAACAGAAGGTATATACTAATAGGAAGTGAACATAGAGAGTATTTGAGGTGCATGATATGGTTTATTTGAGATTACAACCATATAATAAATATTTAGTTAGGAAAAGTGGGAAAGAAAAAATCAAACCAATATTCTATGGACCTTACAAGATCATTAGGAAAATAGGTGGAGTGGCCTATGAAGTTTGGAATTACCAAAAGGTTGCAAGATCCATAATGTTTTTCATGTTTCATGTTTAAAGAAAGCAATAGGATAACATATATTTCCTTTTGATATATTACCACCCTTAGATGATGAGGGAAAACTAAACTTGGTTCTTGGAGTTGTGCTTGATTCTAGAGAAAAGAAATTAAGAAGAAAAAGCATAACTAAGTACTTGGTAAGATGAAGAGATCTTCCCATTGAGGATGCTACTTGGGAAGGTCCTAAGGTTTTAGAACATCAAAATTTGCATTGCTTGAGAGAAAGAAATTTTGGGGAGGAGGGACTTGTAATTTCCCCATTTTAATTAAATCCAAAACAATCAGACTTTAGCTCATTTTTCTTATCTCTAATGAGATAAGGGGAGCAACTAGGAAATATTATATTTAATATTTATTTTTGTTCCATTATAATTCATGTTTTTGGGAGATTGTGCCATTAAATATTAAATAATATTCAAAATATCTGAAGGGAGGAATTGAGATTCTTATGAGTCCATTTCTAGATTTTTCTTGATGACTATGACAAATTATAATTGCTAGTTTGGCATTGTCAGTGGTAGGCTAATTTTGAATGCAATAATTGGTGGCAATTTTAATTTAAAAAATCAATTTTACTTTTCCCTTCCAAAAGAGGGAATTTTGGGAGCCCAACTTCACTTGGTACCTATAAATTCTTGGCTGGTGACTTACAATGGATTTCTTTTCTCATTCTATCTTTTCAAATTGTATGAACACTTTGTTCTACAATTATCTTATGTGGACAAAAACTCATGGAGGATTAAAGATTGAGGATTAAAATACATGAATTGTGAGGGTCATAGGATAAAATGCCTGTGATTCTTGTGTTTATTCTTACTTTGGGAGTGCATTGGAGCTTCAACAAATAGTGCAGATCAATTAGATTTTTAGTAGTGATTTCTTGTAGGTGAAAGGTTTACAATTTATCTTCCAAATTGTAACGCCCTGCCATGCAAACCCCAAAGGATAACTAAAAAACTAACAAATAATAGCATAATTTTTTTTTTAAAGTAAAACTAACACAAGATGTACATTAATATACAACACTTGTACAACAATTATACATACACAATGTCTAGCTATGTCCTCTGGGGTACACATGATTGCATTACATTACATCCTTCACACTTATGAATTTAATTATAAATATTTCCACAGATACAACACCACTAAAGATCATATATTATGAAACAATAAACATATAATAATACAAGGATCAATATGCATTACATTAATACAAGAAGATACATCATTTCAAGAATTACATCAATACAATAGTACTTCCCAACATGAACGGGAATAGTACAATAACATGGAATAATACAACTGAAATGTATGAATACAAAGCATCAAGACTGGAGCCAACTTTGGTACAACTCTGGAGTCACTACAAACGGTACATCTCTGTGCATCTCGATCTTCGACTGGGGACCCAATGGGGTGCATAGCACATTCCACCCAACCGTGTGGACCCTAAGGCCCACCCCCATGCTAGGAGATGACAAGAAGGACCCACAACTAAAACAATCAAGTGAACAATGGCTAACAAGACTCCACAACAAGAGTAACAACAACCACAAGAAAAATCTGCTTCCAGAGGTACAAGAACAACGAGGGGGAAACCACAAACATACATGGTTTATAAAGGGTGGAGTGTCATCACATAAGCTGTGTCATCACATAAGCTCAACATGGGTTACCCAATGCGGATCTTCATAGGCCACTGACCCCCTACCTGGTTAAACCCTGATAACCTCAACCAATCCTCGGCCCCCATTCTCACTCATGCGAGATCAACATACCTTTCAAGAGGACAAGATAGTTGATCTTTTCCTTTCTAGGCCTTTCCACTCATCTCAAGCCTAAGCAAGCACTTGAGCCATGAGTGAGGCTAACTTATCTGGATTAAAGTGAGATGCTACCCAAACCCCCTAATTAATTATTAGGTTTTCACTAATTAAGGAAACTCTCAATTAGTTACCCATATGCCACTTTGTGCATCAAACCCCATTGAAAGCTACTCCCCCTAGTAGCAACAAGAAATTCATAGTCACCAACTGGGTAAGCCAACTTGCACCAACTAGCAAAGCCATACGAATATGCATGTAAAAGAGGCATGTACCACCTCACACAAGATCTCCATTCTAAAACCATTTCCATAGTGTAAGTCTCAAACCCACATAAACACAATCCAAGTGTAAAGATCAACCATCATCAAAATAACAAAATCATGAAACCACCCACTTTTAGGTGAAACAACATAAAGCTCATGCAAATACTTCAGGCTTGATATGGGTTACTCAATGTGGATCCTCCTAGGTTGCCAACCCCCATCCCAGGTTACCCAGGCAGCCTCACTGGATCCTCAACCCCCATACCAACGCTTGCAAGTAAAAACCATACTCCCCTCTAACCTCTGGAAGACTAACAAATCATTACACAATGGTTTCCCCATCAAAGAAATGACAAAATCAAGATCGCAAAAAGACTAGGTACCATTAACATTCACCAACAACCGTAAGGGAACAGGGGTCGAAACATCATCAAATTACAAAACATTGGAACTCCAAATATCTCAAGGACTATCAAGACAATAGGAAAATCAACATTCCACTACATATCAGATACCCCCACAATGCAAAAGTATCATAAGGAAAAATCCAATTCCACAAAAACTTCGGAAACCATTCTTATGGTACAAACTCAATCAAAACGTTATATATCAATCAAAATTGAACATGATTACATAATAGTATGAAAATCAATGCAAAGGTGATAACACAAAACACACAACAGTTAGAACCCAAGGGAAAGTACTTACAGTGTAAGACGATTAAAAGGCCAAGCATCAATCAAATGCAACCATGACAAAATAATCATTATAATTTGAACATTATATTCATTACAACTCTAACATTATCCATTACAACACTAACAAAACCAACAACATAACTATAGGTAAACCATCCTTTAAGAAATTACAATTTTAAATTCTTTATTAAATAACATTCTAGAGTTCCTCTAAGCCTTTCTTTTAAATAAATCTCTCAACTATCTAAATTTGTGAAAATCAACTTATTTAATCTTAAATTAACTAACTATATTTAAAAATAATTTTGTAACTAATAAATACCATATAACATATACTTATTCTTTTAAATATTCACATAAATTCATCTAAATCATTCCCTTTTCTTATATTTGAATAAATCAATGCACTTGATCTTATACGGGATTAAATCATTTTTTCTAAAACATTTATGCTCTAAACTTTAATCCTAATTTAATATATCTATATATCTACATTTATATCTCCATCTAATACCACATAAGTACTTTCATCAAACAACTTGTAGATTGAGTATTGATAATGATATTTGATTAAAATCGAAACACGAAGCTATATATATATATATACACAATTATGTATAGGTTATTAATCAAGTAAATTGTCCACTACAACATAACAAGCTAAGGAGGGACAGAACAGGGAGAAGCTCAAGCGATCTTGGATCGTGGGGAGGAAGCTAGTATGGATGGGCTTTCAACTGATTTGATTGTTGGTCCAAGTGTTTGTACTCGTAGTAAGACTAAGAAAGGTAAGAAGGATGTTGCTCATGATGTGGAAGAAATTATGGAAATACATGAAAATTTGGTGGCCAAGGATTTGTGGGCTACAAAAATGCTTAAAGAACTGCTTTAAGGGTTGTTTGGCTTATCTTTTTGTTTTTTGTTTTTTGGCTGATGTTAATACGAATGGTTGGCTAATTGTCTGGTAATTAGCTGGTGTTTTTTGTGGTTTTTTCTAGGTGGGCAGTCAATTGTCTTATCTTTACTGCCACTTCCTTTTTTGTTCAGGGTTTCTAGTCCCTTCAAAACCTTTTTTGCGTTAATCAAAACATAACAAGCTATAATGTGGAATACGCACATATATATGTTTAAAAATAAACTATATCATCAAATAAATGAAAACGTATTAAGAATACTAATATATGATTTACATATTATTTCTATCATTCCATTCAAAAACCCATAAAAAGCTTATCAAGTCTTATCTCTAAATCACCTTATACCCGACTTGTTCATTTAGGAATTTGTTTCTTCTACTGTATAATCAAAACGAATGTTTCAATTTATATACGTTAGCATTGAAAATCGAATGCACCCAGATCTAAAGGTATTTGAACACCATATGTCCGGCTATCCGCATGATAAGGAATCGTGGGTCTTATAACCAACGAATACTTTGCTCCCTAAACAATAATGAAATCTACCAATTCAAGTTCATTTTACAAAGAATGAGGTAAATCAAATAACATATTAGTTATGTTTGACGCATGTGTTGTTCTAATCGAATGCAGCCACAACCAATCCTCTAAATGAGAGCACAAAACATAGGAGGGGAAAATCGAATACAAGACGTAAAGTTTGCCAAAGAGCAACATAGCATAACCAAGCTTGTGACAAAAAGGTTTAACCTTCAAAATTGACATCAACTTTACAGAGGAGGACGCAACAAGAATCAAATTGCAAGCCTAGATTGAAGTCCTTGAAAGATTACACAAAATATAAAGTATATCCATTTTAAGCAATTCCGAGTAAGAGGACACATATAACTGATTTCAGAACTGAAATATATAAATGCTAATATAAAGTGTGACCCTGCATACTGAATTAACAACTAAATATAAATATAAATATAAATCTCAATATGAATATAAAAGCATATAGATATAAAAATCAATATATCCAAATTCCTTCGAGAAGCAGGCCATGACTTGAACTAATGGTATATGCCCACAACAAAGGTCTAAAACCGATTACCATCACTCCAAGTTTTAGATTCGAATGAAGAAGGGATAAAATGATAGCAAGATCAGATGTCAAATACTTTCCAAGACAACCAACAACGAATTTCCTACATATGTGACTATCATAATCTTGAAGACCAAGCAATTTAAGGTTACATACAAATCCAGGTAGCGAATTACTTAAGGCAAGCAACGATATCTATACACATCAAACTCATAACCAAAGGCATCGAATTTATACACAAGGTAGTATCAATAGCTAAAACCGCATGAAGCTTGGGTAGGATTACGAGACATGCAGCATATATAACACATGCGTAACGATAAATGTAAAGAATAACATCGCATCTCAATCAGAGTTGCAAAAAAAACTAAACACACAACACTAGGATGCGTGATACAGAGGATGGTGCATATACATATGACTGAGGTTCATCTTTGCACACTTGGGATTGTCTTTTGGAGTTGAGTTCGTGTGTTCTCCTTCGATTGTTACTCCTGCAATATTTCTTGCAAATACCCACTGATTCTCAATGGAGTGAGACATGAAGCTAAACAAGCCACTCTCATTTTGTTTGATGCACGAGGTGTTTACCCAACAAAGCGTTGCAAACTAAGTCTTAAGTGCAACATGCAGCATGGGTACAGTAGCTAAGGCGTGAATACTAGAGATATCAGAATAATAGGAAGGATAAGTGCATCGAAAGTTTCAAGGTTAAGCATTCAAAGGGTTTAAGTTTACTCATAAAAAGATTTCAAGGATTCAGTTCGGACGCTCCAAATGGTTTGAAGATAAAGCTTAAGTAACCATCCGCAAAAGCTATGATCCAGTTTCAAAACTAAATGCTTCGGATCGAAGTTATCTCATGGAGGAAGAACACACACATAACCGGTTAGCTAAGAAAATAAAACTCTAGAATCCTTTAGCGAATACAATTGGGGGGTCAGAGGCTGTTTGACAGAGGACTTCGATAGAATGCCAAATGGGTAATGCACAACCAAAGTTTAAACGAAGCTTTTAAAAAGATGTAGATGACAGATGTAAACGATTCCTCTGGAATACGAATAATACATAATATGCATCAAATATATTTTATGCTACAATTCTAAGCAAATCAATCAAATCATTAAACAATCGAAACAAAATCATTTTTGTAAGTAGAGCGAAAACTTATCAATTTTGTTTTCCCCAAGTTAATTGACACGATGCCATCCTTCACTTGACCATCTACATTTCACCCTTCTTTGACTCAACAATATTAAACGAAATCCTATATTATGATATTTCCTTCTCAAAACAATTCTTCATAATGCAACCATTCTACAAGAAATTTCTTCACACCAAGTTCTCTTATGAAACTTAAAAAAACCAAAAAGATCCAAAACCTCCCAAAATGATAATTATTTATCAAAAGAAAATCCCCCTTATTTTTGAAATCCAAAAATCTAATAAAACACAAAAATCTCCAATTAAACTTCAAGTTTCCTTTTCGAGAACAAAAAATCTAGTAAAATTTCTCTAAAGGATTAAGTTTGTTTTTCAATGACCTCTTCAAGGTTGTGCATGAACTTGCATGTAGATCTTTCTATCTTTTAAATTGCTTTTACTATTGTCATTTATAGCATTCTATTTAAATTTTATTTTATTTTAAATTAATATCTTTTCACAATTTGATTTATTACAAATCATAATCAACCATATATATATATATATATATATATATACATTTATATTTAATTATCCTGAATGCTTGTTAATTAATAATTTAATTAATACCTTGATTAATGAAAGCAACATTATTAAAACAAACTTAAATCAAACAACCCAACTCAAAATTTATCAAACCTCGTAAAAGGGCAAATCATAGAGGGCACTACACAAATTTTTTAAGGTGTGTTTGTTTTTGTGTGAGAAATATTTTTTTTTCAAAAATATATATATATACGCACCTTTGTTGTAACTTTCCTCTATAATGTTTTTGCAAAATTGGGTTGTCTATTGTGAGATTTTAATGTGTAAAACTCAACTAATTTGTGTAGAATATTAATATCAATTCTAGATTTCATTTGTTTTTTTTTTCTATGGTGCTTTAGGTTGTTATATTAGCCTATTTTAATGTAATAATCAATTTGTTATATTTTTTTAGAAGCTATGAAAGTTTTGGGGTTTTCCAATGCATTAGCAATGTAAATCATTGGTGTAGATTTTTTTTTGAATTTAGTGAGTTTTGTTGAGCAATATTTTCAGATCTGATTTTCCTCTTAAAAATATTAGCTCATACATTACACAATTCAACATTTTTTATTCACAAATTGACCTCCTTTTTTTAGTGTCATATTTACTCTACATGTGAACACCTTTATCCCTAACATTAAAATCTAACATTTTCATCATTTTAAGAGATTTTACTTTTTATTTTTGATCAACTTGCAAACTATATCATCACTAATGTGTTTGTGTGTTAATTTGTATCATCACTAATGTGTTTGTGTGTTAATTTGATCCTTTAAAGTGGAGGTTGACATCTATTTGTAGGTCTAAATTGTGTTTTCTTGGCCCTAGCAAGTTTCAACGTATCTGCCCCTACAATGATTTTTTGTCATAGCATAACACTTATACTTCTTAACTTGATGCATCTACACATGACCATATATCCTTAGTTTAAAACTATTTGGACCTTGCATCTTATTGTTTTATGAATTTTACTAGTTCCTTAATACAATAACTTGCTTTTCAATCACCCACCATTCCCAATTTTTTAGTTGTGTTGTTGTGTAGGTTTCTATTTTAGTATGCCTACTTTCTATTTTAGTGTATGTGTCCCTACGTCATTGTTTCTAGCTAGGTCAATCAAAGACTTGCGTAGATTAAAATTGATAAATGAAAAGTTTTATTTTTGGTGTTTCTATTTCAATTTGGCATTTCTACTCTTGTTTTATCATTTCTACTTTTTTATTGGCACATGTATTGTGAAATAAGTTTTATTTTTTGTGCTAATACTGTGTGCAACTTGTTAGTAATAAATAGTTTTTTACATAAATCATGCTTCTAAGACTTTATATAAACTACTACTAACACGTTTATTGTCAGTTCAACCATTCAAGGACTTGTCTTTTTACACTAATATAACTGTACACTTAAATTTTTTAAGGGAAATAACTTTGTTTGCCATATTTATGGGGGTAACCCTGATGTGTATGTTATCTCCTCACATTGAAAGGTGATCTTGGAGATCAAAAACATTATTTTACTCTCTTTATTTAGATTAAAACCCAAGAAAGTCAAGTCATGTATGCTCTCTTCTCACATTGCAAGGTGATCTTCAAGATCAAAAGCACTTGAATTTTCCTTACCCTTGCAAGCTTGCCTTGGATTTTTTCACCAAGGGATGTCCCAAACCCTCGTATTCTAACTAGGTACATAAATTTGGAAGAGAATTGAAATACTCCCATTGGGAGGACATTTTTTGTTAGGATAAGCTTGCAAGAACTATATACCTTGAAAAATGAAGGAGGGGAGTGATTCACCCTCTCATACCAAGCTATATAGAGATACCCTCTCATTTTATAGAATTTAGCATCACATATCTTTGGGCATATCAAAAAATACCCCACTAATCTTATACATGTATATATAGAACCTATCTTTCATGTTTGGTTGTAATGCACCGATAGAAATTATCCCAAGAAGTTACTCACCTCATGCCCCTAAAAATAGTTGTTTAGCCTGGATGTAAGCTAGTCCCCTTATCACATGTTGGTGATATAAAATGGTTAGTGTCTCATCATGAACCCTTCGATCCATGCCTAAACAAGGTATATTGATGGGATTACAATTATTCACATTCCCACTTGAACAATATAGGATGTGTATGTTCTTGGCATGTTTTCATGTGTAAAAATTTTGCTCGTCCTTAAAATACAAACCAAACATTTTCAAAATATGACTTAAGTTCAAAAAAATGTTGAATTTAACCACACAAATCCTCTTTCTAATGTTAACATTCAACATCCACTTTTTTCAATCCAAAATCAAAACCCCAAACTCTAAATCAAGTGCCCTTTAAACAAAACCTTAATCCATTATCCTAAACAAAACCTTCCAATCCAAACCATTAACCAAAATCACCCTCAAACCTTAATGCCCAAGCCTAAACCAAACCCTAAAATTCCAAACCATAAAGCATACACTAAACCAAAATCAAACTCCATCCAACCTTCCCCTATCACTCAAACCAAAACCCATCCACCTTAATCCATTTTCCCATATCTAGACCAAATAAAAAACTAACCTCTTATCCAATCTAAATTGAATTTTATTTGAAATCAAAGGCCTTGATCAAACACCATCATCACTTGTTAACTTTATCCCACTTGAGAACTTGTCTTTCTCAAGTAGAAACTCAAGTTAACTATCCCCCATCAAGTCAGCTCATCCAACCTTGGCTAACCTAGATTAAGAACTTTCCTAAATTAAGTTAGCAAAATCAAACATCTAAATCAAAAAACCTTACTTGATAACTTTCCTAGCTCAAGTAGTAAAATCAACCATCAACCTCATCCAAATCAAACCTAAGGTCATTATGTGCAAGGAAATCAAAAAATAAGAAAGAAAATGAACTTGAAAGAATAAATGAAATCAAATTATATTCCTATTTTACCAATTTCAATGCAAACCTAACAAATATATGTGGATTCATCTTGAATGTGTGTTGCTAGATCTTAACAACATAACATTTTATTTGGATGATGATTGATTTTGACAAAGCTAATTTGCATAAATTTTTTGATTGATATGAAATGATGAAGGAATTATCATATTTATAGACTTTTTAGGGAAAAATATACTAGGAGATGGGGATGAGATCAAGGACCTGAGTTAATTGAACCGTTTGTGGATGCAACTCAAATATTGAATGGAAAAATGCCATTTTGAACTATTGAGGGGATAATAATGAATTATTTAATATAATTGATGGATAAATTTGAAGATGAAGTTTCTATTCAAAGACAAAATTAACTAATGATTGAAGAGAAGTTTGTAAATCAAGATATAGTTAACTGATTAGAGGAGTTAACTAATTAGATGAAAATAGATAATTAGCTCTCATTTAATTAAATAATAGAATATTATTTAATTAAATAGATAAATGGATAAATTAAAATTATCATTATTAATATGTGATGTGATAAATGGTAATTAATAATGTGATAATTAATAAATGGTAATAACTGATGAATGTGATGATTAAAGATTAATGAATGATGTAAAAATAGGTGAAGTATTTTTAGTGTCTATATTGTTTCCCTCTTTGAAGTAATGTTCAAAGTGACATTGTTTCAAAGAAATAAAATTAGCTAAGAAGAAAAAATAGAGAAGATGAAGATGATGACATGCCCTAGCCAAGTAAGAAATGACAAATTAGGAAAGTGATACGATTGATTCCCCCTTGAGAGATTATCCATGAAAAAACATGGGTGAGCTCTTGAAAGAAGAGATGTGAATAAAATGTCAGATGAAATAAAGATGGAAAATGATGGAAGAAAAATATTAAATTAAATATGGATGCAAGAAACATGAATATGGATAAAAAAATGATGATGTGTTATGTTGAATTTAAGTTTAACAATCTTTATTTAATATAGCAATGGATACATTATGCACTAGAGTATATAGGACCAAGGTGACAATGTATCCAATGCATGGATTGACTCTAAAAAAAAAAATACAATAGGATGCCCCAACACTCACAAGGCGTCTAATTCTCTTGGTGGGTTCATAATGATACAACCAATAAAAATGACACACAAACAAATAGACCTTGCCCCAATTTATACCATTCAAAGACACTATGATATGAAATGGTCATGATGACTTTGAGTAGGCATAGTGTGGGTCAAAAGATAAATCAAAGGAAAGATAAAAAAGATAGAAAAGATAAACCAATGAAAAAGAAAAATAACTATCAACTGAAACACAACAATGCTATCTCATGCTAAGGTGTAGAAAGGACTAAATAATGGATTTGGATCATGTATAGTTTTGGGAAGGAAGAATCTCATATAAGACAAGCATTTTTGGGAAGGAAACATCCCATATAAGACAAGTGATGGATGATAAGGAAAATTTTCATGATGTTAAAGGATGGCAATAATTTTATGTTCTCAAGGTTGATGTGGATTTCTAAGGTTTTGTGTTAAAATTACATGTTTCAAGTGTGTTGTTTGAAGGTTTGAAAGCACATGTTGATGTTTTTTTGCATATATTTATGGAGTTGATATGTTGGGTATGTTGTATGCTATAAGAACCATGAAATGCATATATTAATGAAAGATACACACAAGCAAGTCAACAAGCATACACAACGATGCAAAGGAAAACATGATCTAGCCCCTAGTCAAGCCAAAAATTGATTTATTGGTTGTTGTTGATGATGATGATGCAGGAAGGATATACCCAAAAAATAATGTGAGGAATAGGAAGACATATTTATGGAAATAATTTGACTAAATTGGATCAAGTTTTGTAGCAAGGCTAGGAACAAAACCAAGGGATGTTTTGGATGACATGCTAGATTGTATAGCAAGATTACATGGATTAGTATTGTTGCATTTAGATGGATTGATTTTAGGATTGGATGGGATATGGAGGGATTTTTGGATAGGTGGATTGGATCATTAGAACTAATGATAAAGGAGAGAAAAGTTCTGTGATATGATAAAAGGAATATTAGGTGGGATATAAGGACATGAGGATTATCTAATGGAGGTTTTAGGATGTGATCTCTAAGGACTATTTCACATAGGAGTAACATGTTTTCTCCAAGATACAACGTTAGATAATGTTATGTAAGCAATGACATGATGTTTTATGGTGCATTGACAAAGGATGTACATGTCAAGAGTTTTCCAAAGCATGTTTTAAGTTTATGGGTAAAAGCACAAAATTGTGTCATACTTTCGGCCAACTTATCAACACAAGTGAATTTAAGTATTTCTAACTAAAAATTAATTTTCATAAAACATATGATCTAGTTAGATTCAATCTAGCTAAGTTATATATATGCACAACTTTTCCAACTAAAATTGTTGACTAAATGCATATGTAACACCACTTTGAGGCTAATTTACCAAAAAAATAAAATTATTTAAAAATCTTGATGTTTTAAGAACTCCTATTCATGTAAATAATATTTTTTAGGTATAAAAATACCCTTTTGTAGATCCATAAGTGTAGTTTTCAAATATATATAGTTTTTAATGGTTTAATTATTAATTATTAATTATTTTTTATTTTACTAAAGGTAGGTTATCAATAACAAAATATTAGGTTGAGTATCATGTCAAGAAAAATACTAAAACTTATTATTTTTTTTGAAAAAATATGATACACTAGATAAAAGATTCTATATCAAGATGGTATATATTTTTATTTTAGATAAATAGTTAATATGAAAGTTGGCATCAAATGGAAACAACTATGTTTTCATACACACAGATTTTAATATTTATTTAAAAACATGGATTTATCAAAATTGGAAAAGATTAAATCCATGCACTAAAGTTTCAAGTTATAAATACACAAAATTTGAAGGAAAAACAAAATTTACTATGTAAAGAGCGATGTCTCATGTAACTTCATTTTTCAACATTTTATCAACAACTAAATTATAGTTTTGATTTATAGAAAATTAAATTGGAATAATTTTTATTTATTTAAATACAAACATAAAATATACTAAAAAATACACATTTTATTAATTTACATCATTTCAAAATTCAAAACATATATGCCACTTTTTAGTGCTTCAAGTTTAAAATTTGGATCAGTGTTGGTTGTTCCTTTATAAAAGTGTGACACAACTTTGTACTTTTACCCTTGTGCCCCAATCCTTATCAAGGTCAAGGTAGGTAGGGAATATGGATGGAAATGATAAAGGATGAATGGATAAAAAGGTAATGAAAAAAGGTATAATGGATGAGAGAACATGCCCCTAAGTGTGACGATAAACAAATATAATTGATCCTAGACATGACACATGTTTGTCAAGTTTTCACCATAGTACTTATCCAAAGCACCATAAGAATGGTTCTCACTATTGGATGAATTATTTCTCTTCTTTTTTTTCTTTTTTATTGTCAAACATGATTCCTATTTACCATGTTTTCATCAAGGTGACTGCCCAAGGTACCATAGAAATGGTTTTCACTAGATGTTTTTTTTTCTCTTTACTCTTTTTTTTTACATATTTGGTGAATGACATTGATTTTTAGATGTTCACTAACTATTCTAGTCTATCTGATGGTGTTTATGTAGATTACAATGTCATGATATGTCAATAGTGACTTATACAAAGGAGTATAAAACTTTTGTAATTTCGAACTCATATTCAAAATATTTAGAAAATTAATGATCATGCTTCCATAATACCCAATACCTCATCAATATGTTGAATGTGGTCATCTCATGTCCTATTGTAAATTAACATGTCATCAGAGAAGACAATTACTTATTAAACACATGGTTCATACAAGATTGAAGTGTAGTATGTGCATTGGTCAATCTAAAGGGCATGACGTAATTCTTAGTGTCCATAATGACATCTAAAATTAGTCTTATGTATATCCTCCTCCCTAACTCTGATATGATGGTATCTTGACTAAAGATCAACCTTAGATAAATAAACTACTCCATGAAGCTCATCAATAAGATCATTGGGAATTAGTGACATGATCTTAATTGTTTTCTTATTAAGTTCACGATAATCTATGCATATTGTTGTGGTCCCATCCTTCTTCTTGACTAGAACCATAGAATAAGAAAAGGGACTAGAACTAGGCCTAATGTGCCCCACATCTATCAACTCTTTGATGGCCTTCTCAATTTCCTCTTTATATATTTTTGGATGATAATAGGGAGTGGTAATCACAAGCTTGGGTCCCTCCTCTAGTTCAATAACATGCTCAAAACCCCTCTTTGGTGGCCTACCTAGAGGAATTTCACTAAGTACCACACTGTTTTTGTCCAATAAGGATTTAATATCCACATGATATATCCTTTTTCCATCTAAAGTATCATTTGTGGAAATAAGACATTGGGTTTCCCAAGCTACATTACCATGCCAAAAAATACTCTTAATTCTTTTGGTTGTAATGATTGTAGGAGCTCCATTAGACATCCTTGAAGAAAAAAATTATTTTCATCAATCTTAAAATTCAACTTCGTAGTTTGGAAGTTATGTGAATACGTTCCTAGCAAAAGAAACCATTGAACTCTTAAAACAATATTTTTTCCTCAATACCTACCACATATAAATCATCAATTATTGTATAATTACCTACTACAATACTCAACTAGAGGGTACTTTATTGGTACATGTAATTGTGAATCCATTTGCAACCATCACACTAAAACTTTCAAATTCCTCTACCTGTAGACCTCTCTTTTTCACCAAGGACTCATCAATGAAGTTGTGGGTTACCCAATGCCTATCAACATTGTCATAAAATTTCTCTACAATACTCCTCTCACCCTAAATAAATTATATCAAGGTGCACTAGAAAGTGTAGCTATGAAAGTTTCCTTAACACCTCCTGAAGAGTGCAACTCTAGTTCAACTTTTTCTTCCTTTGATTCACTTTACTTGCTTCCAAAACCACTTTCTATCTACTCTTCTTCACTATCAAAAACAACCTTAACATAGTGTACCTTTCCTTTCCCTAGACATCTATGACTAGTTTCATGTGGCTCCTTGCAAGATAAACACAACTTCATTTTTCATAGCTCATTTTTAGCCTCATTTAACATGTTGGGTTTCTTAGTCCACTCCCTTTGAAAGGGTTGCTTATCTTTCCTAGAAGGAAATGTCTCAGGTTGATTTTTACCTTTAGGTGTAGAAAACTCCATGTTTGTTGCTTTCTTAATAACATATTATAATGTGAGAGGATCAAATTCTTTCACCAACCATGTAATGGTTCTAATAATACCTCAATGAAATTAGGTATCAATTTCATCTTAGATACATTTGACACCATCACAACAATCCTCTCAAAATAAAAAAATATACAAACCAATTTACTATACTATTTCAACTAGGCCTGTTAGGAATTACATGTAGAAAATATCAATTAAATGCAGATAAAGATTAACCAGAGAAATGGAAAAACACAGAAATAGTAATAGCGAGAGATCATTTTTATCGTGGTTCACCCAAACTTGGGCTACATCCACCAACAGAGAGTCCAATATTATTATCCATCAAATCAAACTAATTACAACTAGTAATCCCTTGCAACTCAATATCATTGCAAATGCTACAATACAATATCAATAGAAACCCAAACCCTTATCCTTTTATCAAGACTTATGGTAGTTACAAAATAGGGTTTTTTATGTTAGCCAATAGAAAAATAACTCCCTATGCCTTTATAAAATAATAAAAAATCATGAGAGGTTTTGGGGGCACTGCCTCTGGACCCCGCAAGGGGCACTGCCCCTTGACCTTGTCTTAGGGGCATTGCCCCCAAACCCTGTTAAATAATTTGGGGGGAAACCGCATAGATAAAAGTGGGGAAAATTTAACCTTTGAGTTTGATTAGGCTCCATATAACAACAAGGCCAACTCTCAAAAATGTAACTTTGGGTCTTTCTTGTCAAATTTGTTTGTGAGTCTTTGACTAAAACTAGCATAGGAGTTAATTGGCTTATGTTTATGTGTTGAAAAAACATGGTACCACTATTTATGTCTCCCTCCCTCTAAGTGAAAATTAGCATACTTGATAGCTTCACTTTCAAACATAGGATTTGATAAAAATAAGTATCCAATTTCTAAATCCAAGACCTCACAATGTATTTGTGGGAACCGTCAAAGGTGGGAATAGATAATTTACCCAACCTCGTCTGCGAATCTTGGTTTTGTGGACCCATGTCCCTTTTGGGTCTATTTCTTGATGTGAGTTGGTAGAAGTTTGTTTGAGACATTACAACATGAAATTCCTCACCTAATGATTGATAATCATGTAACCAATGCACATAACCCTCTTCTACATTCTGTTGATTGCCTCTTGCTATAACTTCATTCTACAAAATGTATGAATCGAAGGTCTAGATGTTGATCCACTAGCTATCTTGGAGAAGTTATTGGATGGAATGTTTGTGTTATTAACTGTAGTGTAGAAAATTGTATACCTTTATAATTTCACACTTTTTTGTATCCCCTTAATTAATTGGACTTAATTAAGCTTCTCATTACCCAAATTATGCATTCCAAAGCCTTATTATTCTCGTTTTCCAAAAGGGAAACCTATATTGAACAATTGCTAACATTAATTAAAAAACCTTGGAAATTGAGTGTCATGGACTTAGGTCCTAGGACCCATTCGCCCAAGGGAAAATGGGTCCCCTTTAAGTCCTAAGTCCCAATTTTTAATATTTTTTTGGCAAAATTTTAATGATTCAAATTCAAGTTGCAAGTGTTAGCTCTTGGAATCTAATTATTGGGAAATTAGATAAACGCCAATAAATACAAGGTCTTTTTATCAATTCATATCTAAGAAACATTAAGGATCAAGTCATGAGAGAAAATTATTGTCAAGAGCATTGAAGAGAAGATTTATTAGTCATGTACAACAACAATCAAGATCATATTGTTGAGAAATTGTGTCTCAACCTTGCAATTATATAAAGGTTATTGTTGTATGTATATATATGTATATATATGTATATGTATATATATGTATATGTATATATATGTATATGTATATATATGTATATATATGTATATGTATATATATTTCCTAGTTACACTGATAGGTGTAATATACAATGGCATCAAGGGGGAGGAGTGGGATGCATGTAAAAGATTTTTTGTTAACTTTTTTAGGAAACTTCTAAAATGGCCGACATAAATTATATAAATGATACATTGTAAATCTAGACCTTTAATTATTAGGTTTTAGATCTAATGGTGAATATTTTGTTGTCTTGTCTTTCCCTAGAACGTAATCCTATTTTATGAAGGCATTGTATTACGGTTGTGGTAGAGACGGTGATGTATTCTAAGAGTTTGATAGCAATTGTGTTGTCTTTGAATCTCTGAGTGGTGATACTCCTATAAGAAGCTTGCTCTGCAAGTATATTGTAATCTTTATGATTTATTGAATAATACATTGGGTGGATTTTGGAGTGTGGTGTTTTTCTCCCAAAATGGTTTTCTCCACGTAAATCACTATGTCATGGTATGCATGATATTTATGTTTATTTTTGTTTAAGTTTTTGTAACTATTAAAGATCTATAAAAATTTTACATTATTCTCCTCTCAAGATTAGTGTAGGAAGTTGTTCTGCTACCTTAGCTTCCTTACAAGTGGTATCAAAGCTTGATCACCTTTGGTTTCAATTATAGGTTGTTGGATTTTTTTGAACTAATCCAAACTTAAATGGGAGCTTGTGCAAAAGATATTGTATGATCTTGTTGTAGGAGTTTTTAGATGGCAAGTTCATCAGGGAGAATAGAGGTGGATAAATTTTTGGAAATAATTTTGAAATGTGGAAGCTGGAGATGGAGGATTTGTTGATAGATTAAGATCTATGGGATGTTGTTTATGAGAAGGCTGCTTAATATGATGTTATGGATTGTAAATCTAAGGATCTAATTAAATTGTGTTTGGTAGACTCTATTTTAATTCATTTTCATCAGGAGACATCTACATAGAAACTATGGAAGAAGCTTGGTGAGATGTATCAGGACAAATCCTTAGTGAACAAGATTTCTTGAGGAAGAAATTGTATTCCTTGAGAATTGAAGAGGGTGGAAAAATCATAGACCACCTGGAAGCATTCAATATGTTGGTGGCTCAATTGGCATCAGTTGGTGTCAAAATGGATGAGGAGGATAAATTTCAGATCTTGCTTTGTTCTTTGCCTAATTCATGGAATTCTCTTGTTATGGCTATTGGGAGTACTTCTGTTATTTTGGAGACTAAAGATGTGGTGGGTTCTTTGCTTTTTGAAGAGATGAGGAGGAAGGTATCCATGAATTCCAAGGATTCCCTAAATGTTTGTGGAATATCTAAGGAAAAAGGAAAGAAGAATGAGAAGCGTGAAAAATCCAAGTCTAGGGGGAGATCTAAATCTCTTGGAAAGTCCAAAATTATTTGTTGGAACTGCACGGTAAGCCTAGACATTTTCATAAGGAATGTAAAGAAGAAAAGAAGAAGAAAAAGACAAAATTTGATTCTAATTCTGAGTTTGAGAAGGAAGATGGTGATGCATTCATTGCAGCTTTGGCAACTTGTGCGGGTAATGATGCATGGTTAATTGACTTAGGTGCATCTTTCCATATGACCTTTAATAGAGATTAGTTTTCTAAATATGAAGAATTTGATGGAGGTAAGGTGTACTTGGGTGATGATTCTTATTTAGACATTGTTGGCCATAGTAAAGTTAAAATCATATTTCCTAATGGTAGAATTAAAAGGATTAATGGGGTGTTGCATATCCCTGTATTAGCAAAAAAATTGTTATATGTGAGAAAACTAATAGATGCAGGTGTGTAGGTAGTATTTTCTGATGTAGGATGCAAGATGGTTAGAGGTTCTATGATGATTTCTAGAGGTGTCAGATATGGCACATTGTATAACCTGGATTCATGCACTGTTGAGTGCAATAGTACTTCTGTGAAAAGAAAGTATGTCAAAGAAGTGATGGTTTCACCTTCAACAAATGGCCATGGCTTTTGGGTACCCAAGGGTACTCTTTCTTCTGAGACAAAGTTACTTGCAAAGAAAACTATGTTATGGCACCAGAGACTTGGCCACATTGGAGAAAAGGGTCTAAGGACCTTGAAAAATAAAAACCTTGTTGAAGGTTTGTCTGATTGTAATCTTGAATTTGATTTTTGTGAGCATTACATTTATGGAAAACAAAGCCACGTTCATTTTTACTCAATTTCTCATAAGTCTTGTGGTGTATTGGATCTTATTCATTATGATGTGTTTGGCCTTGTAGATGTTCCTTTGATTGGTAAATCCACATATTATTTTTCATTTATTGATGATTATAGTAGGACATGGGTATATTTTCTAAATAGTAAATATGAAGTTTTCATTCAATTTAAATAATTTAAAGCAATGGTTGAGTTGATGACTAGAAAGAAAATAAAATGTTTGAGGGATGATAATGGCGATGAAATTTTCTCTAATTATTTTAATATATTTTGTAAGGACTATGGTATTCATAGACAAAAGATAAGTGTGTATTCTCCACAACATAATGGAGTTGTAGAAAGAATGAACAAGACACTAATGGAGAAGGCTAGGAGTATGTTGAGTGGTGTTGGCCTAGAACAAAGGTTTTGGTATGAAGCTATTGCCACTGCCTGTTACCTACATCAGCTCTTGTTGATAAGATGACCATAGAGAAATGGTCAGGTTGCAAGCCCTCATTAAGAAATCTTAGAGTTTTTGGTTGCAATGCATATGCAAATGTTCTAAAGGAGAAGCAAACAAAGTTGGAGAACAAGGTTGTGAAATCTATCTTCATTGAATACAGTTATGGTGTGAAAGGATACAAGCTTTGGAAACCTATTGCACAAAAGGTAATATATAGTAGAAGTGTTATTTTTAGAGAAACTAAGCCTTCTTCTATTACATTGCAGCCAAAAAAAAGTAAACATGAAGATGTGATTCAATTTCCTTCTACACCTGAGAAAGTTGAATCAAGGCCTATGGATAGACAAGAAGTTGAGGAGATCTCATCTAGCTCTAGATCTTCAAAGGAGGAGGAAGAACCTCCAACTCAACATGTTCGTAGGTCTACACGACATAGAAAACCACCTAAAAGGTATACACCTGATGATTGGAGATTTATTTTTGCTTTAAATAATAACATGGATGAACCCAAATCTATAGAAGATGCATTATATATGAATGATGTAGAATCCTAGAAGATTGCTATGGATGAAAAAATGACATATTTGAAAAAGAATGATACATGGGATCTTGTACCATTGCCTGAAGGACGGAAACCTATTAGTTGTAAATGGGTGTTCAAGAAAAAGATTGGTTTAGATGGAGGTATTGAGAAGTACAAACCAAGGTTGGTTGTGAAAGGTTACTCTCAAGTTGAGGGTGTTGATTATGGTGAGATATTCTCCCCTATTGCAAAAATGACATCCATTAGGTTTTTTCTTGCTATTTATATTGCTTATGATTTAGAGGTTGAGAAAATGGATGTGAAAACTTCTTTCCTTCATGGTGACTTGGAGGAGGATATTTATATGACAACCAGAGAACTACATGGTGAAAGGTAAAAGTAAGTTGGTTTTTAAATTGAAGAAGTATTTGTATGGCTTAAAATAGAGTCTTAGGATGTGGTACCGTAAATTTGATACATATGTGTTGAGTTATTTATTTGAGCATTCTAAATCAGATCATTGTGTTTATTATAAAACTGATGGTGATCATTTCTTTTTTATTGCATTATATGTTGATGATATGTTGTTTATTAGAAAAGGGAAAGGTATGATTTCAAATCTGAAATCTCAAATTGTTGCTAAATTTGAAATGATAGATCTTGGTGCAACTAGGAACATTCTTGGGATGAAGATTAAAATAGATAGAGTGAACAAAAATCTATGGCTTGGAAAAAGTAAGTATGTCAATTCAATTTTATAGAGATTTAATATGCAGGATTGTAGACCATTGTGTGTTCCCTTTTTTGTTGGAACAAAGTTATCTATTTTATATTTTCCAACATCTACATAAGAGATGGAAGACATGAGAAAAATGCCTTACTAGAGTGCAGTTGGAATTTTGATGTATGTTATGGTTTGTACTAGACCAGACATTTCCCAAGTAGTGAGAGTTCTTTCTAGATATATGTCTAATCCTGGTAGAGTTCATTTGGATGCAGTTAAAAGGGTCTTCAGATATTTGTGTGGCACCTTAGATTATTCCTTGTGTTATCATAGTAATGTGACTAAAGATGAGATTTCCCTTGATATTCATAGTTATGTGGATTCAGACTAGGTAGGCGATATTGATAGTAGACGATCCACTAGTGCTTATGTGTTTACTTTATTTAGTAGTGTGATTAGTTGGATGAGTAAGTGACAAGTTGTGGTTGCTTTGTCCACTACTAAAGTAGGGTATATGGTAGCTACTCATTCTTGTAAAGAATCCATTTGGCTTAAGAGAATGTGTTCAAATATTAGAATAAAACAAGGTGTAGTGACAATTTGTTGTGATAGTAAGAGCGATATGTCTAGCTAAGAACCTGACATTTCATGTGAGGACCAAGCACATTGATGTACAATATCATTTTGTTTGAGATATGGCTGAAGATGGTAGGGTGAAGTTGGTTAAGGTAGAGACTTTGATGAATGTTGTTGATTCTTTAACTAAGCCTGTGAGCATAGAGAAGTTCAGATGGTGTTCAGAGATTATGGGCCTTTTGGACCCTAGCAATTAAGAGACAATGTTTACTCCCTCCCATTGTTCTTGCAAGGTGTTCAAAAAGTGGGATATTTGTTGCGAAATTGTGTCTCAACCTTGCAATTATATAAAGGTTATTGTTGATAGGATATATATATGAATATACATATATATTTTCTAGTTAAACTGATAGGTGTAATATACAATGGCGTCAAGGGGGAGGAGTGGGATGCGTGTAAAGAATTTTTTGTTAACTTTTTTGAGAAACTTCTAAAATGGCCGACATACATTATATAAATGATCTATTATAAATCTAGATCATTCATTATTAGGTTTTAGATCTAATGGTGGATATTTTGTTGGTTTTTTTTTCCCTAGAATGTAATCCTATTTTATGAGGGTGTTGTATTATAACTGCGATAGAGACGGTGATGTATTCTGAGAGTCTGATAGCAGTCGTGTTGACTCTGAATCTTTGAGTGGTGATACTCCTGTAAGAAGCTTGGTCTGCAAACATATTGTAATCTTTGTGATTTAATGAATAATATATTGGGTGGCTTTTGGAGTGTGGGGTTTTTCTCCCAAAAGGGTTTTCCCCACGTAAATCACTGTGTCATGGTATGCATGATATTTATGCTTATTTTTGTTTAAGTTTCTATAATTGTCAAAGATCTGTAAAAAAATTACATTATTCTCCTCTCAAGATTAGTGCAGGAAGTTGTTCCACTACCTTAGCTTCCTGACACATGATCATCATGTCAAAGTTCATATGTGTTCATGTCATGTTTTGGAGCTAACATTGTGATGTAGGTTTCAAGCTTTCAAGCATCAATAAATCAAGCCAATTCATGAAAGATCCAATCCTTAGAGTGATATGTTTAACTTTAGTCCTCTAAGGGAAGCCATTAAGGTTTTGGTGAGTTGTAACAAGCAAATGTTCATTTATCAATTCCTTCACTTTGTCATTATTTCATTATCAAGGTTTAATTACCTAAAATGGGGTTTGACTAAGTCAAACCCCCATTTTCCCAAAACAAACATTGTTGCTTCTCTATTTTTATGTATAGATTTACAGGTGAAGGACTAAAAGTTGATCAAAGGAGAAATTTTCAAAGTTGTATTTGTTGCATTCATTGTTGTCAAGCTATGAAAACTCACATATTTTATTTTTGGATTTCCAATAGTCAAACCTGGAGAAATTAGAAGCTTAGATCTAGGATCAAAGGACTACAAGAAGTATATTTGGACCCCTACACTAGGACCTATTCACCCTAGGGTGAACCAGTCCTGCTACAAGCCCTGAAACCCACTTTTTATCATAGGTGCACACCAATATGCCCTTCTCAAATCTACCTACAAATTATCACTTTCATTTATGCTATCATAGAAATTTTCATTTCAAGTATTAGGTCATATAATTCACTTATTTAATGCACTTTAAGTCATTCCAAAACATTGCAAATTGGCCATTTATGTCATAAGAAAGAAAAGTCCTAAGAGATCCAAAATAGGGTTGACTCACCTTAAGGTTGAAATTCAATCCTATCCCTTAGTGATCTCTCTTTATAATGAAATTAGGAAAAGGGTAGGTGTGTTTAAACCTTTTAATCATTCTATATTGACCACACACATAACTCACCTACCTCCTTTTTCTATGTTTCATTTTGGTGAACCTAGCATTGCACATCATATTTTCTAATTTGGAAATCCTTAAAACCTTAGATCTAGGTTTTACATCTCATTTAGGGTTCTAAGATTGTATTTTACATCATTCAAAAGAAAAAAATTTAAAAATATTGAAACCCTAAAGGGTTTTGGAAACTTCCAAATCAGAATTAATGATGTACAATGTCAAGTTCACCAAAATGAAACATAGAAAAAGGGGTTATGTGTGTTTTTGTTCAATATGGAATGATCTAAAGGATTAAACACAATTTCATTAGAAAGAGAGGATATCACTAAGGGATAAGATTGAATTTCAACCTTGAGGAGATTCAACCCTATTTTGGATCTCTTGGGACACTGCTTTCTTATGATAGGAATGACTGATTTGTAATGTGTTGGAATGATTTAAAGTGCATTAACTAAGTGAATTATGAAATATAGGAAATCAGGGGATGAATTTAATCAATGTGTAATGATGCAATGGCCTAGGATTCAAACACCCCTATCCCTAATTTCATTAGAAATAGAGAAGATCATAAAAGGATAGGATTTTCTTTTAACCTTGAGGTGAGTCAACCCTATTTTGGATGTTGGGATCTTTGCTAAGTTCTTATGACAAAAATGATTGATTTGCAATGTTTTGGAATTATTTAAAGTGTAGTAATTGTTAGCCTATTTTCTCCAAGTGGTCTAAAATAGGTTAGATAAAATAGTTTTTCTCAAAGACAAGGATAATTTAAAAGGGCTTCAAAGGTTGGGGTTGACTAGATTTCTTTAAGCCCATATTTTAAGATTTGCAAGTGTGTGTTCTTCTAAAAAAGGACTCTTATCATGTGTAGATATTTATTTTCTTGACCTTATCAACTATATGTTGTTCATGTTTGGAGGGAATTTGTTTTATGAAGAGAATTTGAGCTTAATAGAACAAGTCAGTCTATTAAGGTTTGATAATGATTTTGAGGTTTTGCATGAGTACTTTTGTGGGAGTCTTTTAAAGGGACACATGATAGAGAATCAAAGGAAGGAGTTAGAAAATGGTTGAGTCTCTGAATATTGAATATTGTTGTTTTACTTCCACGAGAGAGCTTATAAAGGCATGCACTAATGAAAGGAAACATGGAGATGAAGTAGCATATTCATTAAGGGTTTTATTTTAATGGGAATTATGCAACTCTTTTGATTTTGATCATGCAATACTTGATGATATTGGATTGCAAAGAGGATCTTCATTTAAGGTTGTTGATATAGTCTACAAGGGTGCATTGCTACTCATAATGTAGAGCTTACCACATTACAAACCCAAGCAATACAATTGTTGCTCTTGGTGTCCTTGTATATTGATGTCAAGGCGATGATGTATCTAAGTTTCTTAGTCAATAATTATCTCTACACAACAACAAAACTCTAGGAAATTAATACATTTGTCTTATTCCTCATATACTAGTTGGTAATGTGGTGACTACAAATGCATTAAATGAAGCAAGGGAGGCTAGAGTTGCATCGGTAGAAGAAAGAGAGAAAGCTACGAATGAATTCCTTATGCTATTTGGAAGATTGAGTACCCAATGGTATTATGAGGGTTTTTATAGAAACAAAAAGGATTACTAAAAAAAGGAGAGGTGAAAATGGTGAGATATTCTTGAATCTCCAGTCCATCACAACATTGAAGACAATGAACAAGGTTATGAAGCTATGGGAAAAAAAAAATTAGTGCATAAAAAATTTGGAGAAGTAATAAAGCTGGAGGCTTGAACAAGAACAAAGGTTGGCATAGAATATTATATCTATTTGAAAATAATCCATGATTTCATGCCACTAAGTGTGGAAGAAAGAGAGAGGTAATCTTTCGAGAACTATTTACTTTACTTGTAGTGCAAGGAAAGAGACATGGCCATGTGCAGTCAGGCCAATAAATGAGGGGCTCTTAGAGTTTCAAAGAGATTCATAATAGACTTTTTTCAACTTAATTTTGGGACCAACATGTATTTCTTAATGGGTGTGACTAAAGTCACTGTTGTACATGCAGAAATCCTCGTGGTGGTGCCCTAAAATCTAGTGGAGCATTGGAAATGTTGTTTTCTAAGCCAAACAAGACCTAGAAAAATGTGATGATTCATTTCAGTTGATCAAGGAAAGCCTTGATCACTACCTTCTCATTATTGAATGCAAACATTGTCAACAACGAAAGTTAGAAGTGGAGGATTGGGCCAATCCTATTGAAACTGCCAGAGATTTGGAGAGAGCATTTGTCAAACAATATTTGAGTATAGTGAAGAGTTTTTAGTTAGAAGAGATTGAGGAAAGGTTTTCAAGTTTTTGTGTTTCACCGGAATCCCTTTGATTCAAACTTTCTTAGAGAAAAAATGGTAAATTTGGATAACTATTTGAGTTCTAGGTTTCTAGTTCCCTTATTATTACCATTGGATAAAGTGCAACTATGGAATCATTTTGTATGTCGATATTCATTACCTTAGTCCAAGAGTAGAATCCAAAGAGTCAAAAAATTTGAGAGGGAACACCATTGTAAGATGATCAAAATTTTGTCTTAGATGATGCTAATAATAGGTCCAAAGGTTCTAAACATATGATTGTTGAAGGGATGGAGTTCATTAATGTCACAACAAGAAATGAGCAATGGTGTAGCAGTTCAAGAGAAATACAAAGTAGTAGAGGCTTTTTGCACTAATGAAGGGATGAGAACAATCCTTTAGGGTGCATTTAATCAAAGTTTGAAAGAAGGGAACTTAAGGGATAGTCATCGATTTATGACTATGCAAGCTATGAAGAGGGTTTCTCAATGATCATGACAATAGGACTGTGATTAAGGCATTTTATGAATATTAATGATTTACACTTGGTGATGCCAAGGTGAAAACTAAAAGAAGCTTCAATAAATATTGAGATAGTTTTAATAGCTCGAGGAATGCCTACATAATGAAAGCAAAAAATTACAATGATCTCTTGTTGGATAGTTAGAGTATGTCACGGTATAACCGATTAATGATATTGACTTGAGTAAGAATGCAAGGGTAGCAATCTTTATGACTAAAGTAAAGTATAGAAGTAGTCACCCTATCACAAGGGTTTGTAAGGGTAGTCATTGGAGTTTCCTATAAACCTAAGAAGCCATTCATTTCTATCAAAGCATGAAAATCAATGCAAGAAGAAGGACTAGTATCAAGTAAATTCATAAAAGATAGTTGATTGTCACCAAGAGAGGACTTTCAATCAGTCCTACCCCTATTTCTAGGGAGGAAGAGCAGTTGTCAGTCAAGTTCAATTGGAAAAATAGGAGATGGGAGAGAAAAGGACAGATCCATATTTTTAGGAGAATTTTAAGGCTCAAAGGATAGTCCTACAATAGTTTTGAAACCCCACATGGTTTGACCATCACTCAAGGAGATCTATGCATGAAAAATCAATCAGTTTGGAGCACTTTCAACCTCTTTTTTGCATGCTTTTCAAAATTGCATGACCAAAGAAGCATCTTTCACATGCATAGATCAATGATATCAACTTCTTCAACAAGAAAGGGGCAAGGATTTCAACAAGGAGACTCTTCCACTTCACTGAGGATCACCTTCTAACCTACTTTCTCTTTTTTACTCTTTATATTCAAAGGCCTAGACCTGATTCTAGAAGTTCTTTTCTTCTTGCTTGTGGCACACAAGAAATATATGGTATGGTAACTCAATTTTAGTTGTTTGAAAGCATTTCTCAATACTCTTTGTACAAAATTCCTTTATGATTCAATAAAGTACAATAGTTCCTTCTAGTTTTATTCTTAGTTCTCATTGCTATTGTATGATTGTGAAGCAATTACTATGATTTAATCAAGTAAATCCTTTGAATGTTGTCCATCTTTGCAATGATTGAACAAGTTATTTCTTGATTAGTGCAGGTTATATGTTGTGTTCAGATGCTTTTCAAGAGTTTTTAGTTGTGAAACTTTGCTTTCCTTCATACAAACACTAGGGTTAGCTACCTCCATATGAAATATTCATGTACTTCATGTCCTGAATCAAGTTGTGAACATGTTAACCTCTTTGTTGAAGCAAATTGTGAGTTAGTGTAGCAATTTAAACTCTCATCCATTAATGGTGCATCACCTCCTAGAATTAGCTTTTCCTTTCATCAACTATCCTTCTTCCTTTTTCCAACAAAATTTATTAGTTTCTAGGAGATTTAAAGGGGAACCATCCCATAATCTGGAGGTTCATTCTCACAATAGGTCACCCACAACCTGAGTTTTATCCCATATTGCATGGGATTTCCAAGCTTGCAAAGGATTAGCATCAAGGGCACAATCCTTCATGCTAATAGTCACTAAATGAATTATATGACCTAACACTTGAAATGCAAAGTTATATGACAAAAAAAACAAACATCAATTTGCAAGAAGATCTAGGAAGTGCAGAGAATGGAAAACCTACTTTGAAAAGTGGGTTTTAAGACTCCTACAAGGACTTATTCGCCCAAGGGTGAATGATTTTTTGCATAGGGGTTTTTCTCAACTTTTGGGGTCCTTTGGTGCAAGATCCGAGATTTGAATTGATGTAGGTATTACTATTGGAAAGCTAGAAATAAAGTTTGTAGGTGAGTTTTTGTAACTTAACAACAATGATGACAACTTTGAAAACTTTGCAAAATTGTTCCTTTAATCAAATTTTAGTCCTTCTTCACCTATAAATCTGCACATACAAAGAGAAGCAAAATGTTTGTTTTTGGGTGAATAGGAGCTTGCCTTGGTCAAACCTTGGTTTGATAATTAAACCTTGATAATAAAATAATGAGAAATGAAGGAATTTATGAATGAACACTTGCTTGTTACAACTCACCAAAACCTTAATGGATTCCCTTAGAGGAATGAAGTCAAAAACATCACTCTAAGGCTTGGATCTTGCACGAATTGGCTTGACTGATTGATTGATTCAATGCTTGAATGCTTGCTTGAATGTTTGAAACTTACATCACAATTTTAGCTCCAAAACATGGCATGAACACACATGAACTTTGACATGATGATATGATCTTTATTGTTGTTGTAGATGAATAGTAAATATGCTCTTCAATGCTCTTGACAATAATATTTTTTGTTGAGATTAATGGATGCACAGCCCCTAAAGCTTCAATAAAGGACTTTAGCCATGAAAGATAATCAACCACAAAAGGAAGTGTTGCAACAATGGAATGCTAATTAAAGATTCTATTGATATGATGATTGATATGATATGTTACAAATGAGAAAGATGCCTGATTATATAGGCAAGAAGTAAACCCTAATATGCATGAGATGTTGCCAAGTGTTATAATCTAACAACATGTGACAACATGTGAACCCTATGTTGATGATCAGTAAATGAGGAGATAAGTTCTAGAAGGAATCTTATCCCACAAACTAGGAAAGGGAATATTATCCCATTTATTAAATGATTGCAACCTAGGACTAAATGATTAAATGCAAGACCTAAGTTAACTTATGCTAGTGTAATAATTAATTAATTAATTACACCAACACCCCCCCATAAGTACAACTTAGGGAGGAAAATGCAATGATTATGCAAGATGATGATGGGTCCCAACTACTAGGCCATGTTAGGTACCCATGTACATGAAGAAGCAAAGAATCTCCCACAACCGGAGAAAAGGGGAAAACCCAGTGGGAACAAAACCCCTCCCCAAAAAGGAGATGAAAAACAGATGGAAGAGTGATGTTTGGAGGACTCAACATTATCCCCCCAAGGACTACAACCATCACATATATACAAAAGATTAAAAAGATGTGGACTAGATAGCCCCCCCATAAAGGAGAGTAGTCCCCTCTAAAAAGTCCTCAAGACCAATGTGAAACTGAGTAGCCAAGTCAGATAGACCTAAAGTGAACCCATCCAAGTGCCACAAGTCTGAAGAAGAAAATGTATCCATCCCTACTAAAGCAAATCTCAACGGAGATGTGTCAAAGGAAGAAGATGGTGCCATGCAAAGAGCCAAGTCAAGCCAGCCTCCACAACCTTGGCGAGGAGGAGAAGAAGATGTGCTTCCTACCCTTGAATCTGGAGAGTCAGGAACAGGAGGATCTCGATCCCAAAATTTTGTGAACTTGTATACCTTGGAATGATGATCTGCTTGACCATAGGAAACAAGGGCATCAAACCTGTCTCTGATGATAGCAAGTTCTGAAGTGAACTCAATTTTCAATCCCTCCTGAGTAAGTTGATAAATAGACAACAAATTGTGAGAAATATGAGGAATGTAGACAACATTTTCTAACCTCCTACCATCAAGATCAACATCACAAAGACCAACAACATAGACAATATCTACATTTGTTGTGAACATTCGATCAAAGTTGGTAGGCCTCAGAGTATCCCACAAAATATGGTTTTGGGAAGAAGTGACATGCCGGGAAGCACCGGAGTCAAGTACCCATCCATCTCTATTAGCAACCAAGGTAGTTATCAAAGCATGTCCCTGTCCAAGATTGTCAGCAGTAGCAATGCCGACAATACCAGATGAAGACTCTTCATGCGAGGGGAAGTGAGGAGATTTGACTGTAGTAGGGGGGCGAGAGATATTGTGATCCTTAAGTATTTGCCGAAGCTCATGGATCTCCCTCTTGAAACAATTCTCCTCAATGTGACCAAGCCCATTGTAGAAGTTACACTTGGGCCTCTCCCTCTTTGGCTTGTCTTCCTTAGGCTGAAAAGATGATTCAGAAGAAGCTCCTATCTTTGATTTTCCCTT
The DNA here is from genome assembly GCA_007258455.2 of Sequoia sempervirens. Classification (NCBI taxonomy): domain Eukaryota; kingdom Viridiplantae; phylum Streptophyta; class Pinopsida; order Cupressales; family Cupressaceae; genus Sequoia; species Sequoia sempervirens. The sequence continues at coordinate 15,946 of VDFB02355780.1, read as the reverse complement.
ATGCTTACCCTTTCCTTTTGATGGTCCTGCCACCAATGCATGTGACTTTGTGGATGTATCAACCTAATTGAGCTTTGACTGCTCTCTGGTTAGCCTTTCACAAAATGTCTCAAATGATGGCATAACAAAACTATCACCAAGACCATCCATGGTGGAATAGAAAGAAGTAGCAAAATAGGAAAAGGAACCTCTCAACTTAGATAAAATCATGAAAATGCATTCTTTGTCAGACTTATCTTTTCCACAACCTGTAAGCTGAGTTCGTAAAGACTTAAACCTTACCAGGTAGTCTTCAATAGAAGGAAATTGATCAACAGCAAGGGAGGAAAGATCAACCTCCAATTGTAAAGCTCGAACATCACTAACTGAACCAAAAAGATCCTTAAGCTTGTCCCAAACCTCCTTGGGAGTCTGGCACCCCTCAATATGGAAGAACAAAGAGGTAGATACATGTATTGCAATGAGCCTCATTGCCTCTTCACACTTAGTCTGATGTTGGAATTTCTCATATTCCCTGGTAAGATGAGGTTGAGTCTCATTCAAGGTGGACCAAAGTCCATTTGACCAAAGGAGACATTGCATACTGACTTTCCATGTATGATAATTGTGAGGAGTAAGGATCTCAAATCCTGTTTCAGCCATTGGAGAAGAACAACAAACCAAGACAAATATTTATGAAAAAAAAACTAAATGCAGATATCTAATGAACTACCAACTAAAGTGACACTTCTGAAACAAACTGAAAAGCGAGAAAGATGCTCTAAACCCAAAAAATAGGATTTCCACTTCAACTGAGAATAAAAAATGACAGGGAAGAATCTGGAAAAATAGAGCACACCACTGGAAAGTTGACAGAAATACCTTTCCAATGATATATCGTTTGTGAATTTTTGATACTGTATGCAGAAGATATGGCTTCCAGAAGAATTATGCCTGATTGAAGAGATGTTGGCTAACCAGGTGCAAAAAAATGAAGCTCCTGGGGGCAAAAAAATAGGGCCCTTGGTCGCTGATGTGACTGCGGGCAGTGCTGGCAGTAAAAAGAAAATCTCCGCCAGGCGGGCGGTGTCAGAGCAGCAGCCCGGTGGCAGAGGTGGTGGCACGACCGATAGGTGGCGAACAGGTGGTTGGCGAAGCCCATGGTCGATGATGGAACCGTGGCGGGGGCTTGGTCGTCTGCGGGTAGACTGCAGACTCCGACAGCAGACGGTGCGACGAGTAGGTGACCAGAGGCCAGTGGTTGGTGTCGAATGGAAGATCGCTGGGAAGTGAACGGTCGGCGGTGTGATTGGTGGCCGACGATAGTCAATGACCGATAAGACTGTGGAGGAGATGCCTGATGACGTCGGCCAATGGGACAGGGCCGACGAGTCTGCGGAGGTCGATGAAAAGCTGACAGAAAAATTTGAATATTGCAATTTGTAATTCAAATTTAAACAAAAAAATGCCGATAAATATAAATGTTGATGGATGAAATAAGATTATAGCCTGTGAAATTTGTATGCCGACTATATAATATATTTGCAGGTCAAACTCTACAGAATTTTATTTTTGTTGATACTATATTAAAAATGCCTAGAAAAATAGCCAGAAATTTTTTTATTTTTCTAAAAAAATTTTGCCTTGATGGAGGACTGAAAGGGAAGATTTTTTTCTGCAAAACTATACGGATAGTACAAAAAATTGCAAACCCTAGATAATACCTCACAGGCTCCCAGTTGAATCTACTCCAATTTTGGCAAATGAATAGGCGATCTATGGTTTTTGAGGCCTTCTGGTCGCAATGGAGAGGTCAGAGAGGTCCTGATCTGCACTAGAAATCAGCTTGGCTCCCGAGTAGAACCAACTAGCCTGCAACATAAAACTCCAAGCCTACACGAATCTTGCACTCCAACTTCTTGGATCAAGGGTTGATGTTTCAATGGACTAGCTCTGATACCATGTTGAGATTAATGGATGCACAACCCTTGAAGCTTCAATAAAGGACTTTAGCCATGAAATATAATCAACCACAAAAGGAAGTGTTGCAACAATGGAATGTTGATTAAAGATTCTATTGATATGATGATTGATATTATATGTTACAAATGAGCAAGATGCCTAATTATATAGGCAAGAAGTAAACCCTAATATGCATGAGATGTTGCCAAGTGTTATAATCCAACAACATGTGACAACATGTGAACCCTATGTTGATGATCATTAAATGAGGAGATAAGTTCTAGAAGGAATCTTATCCCACAAACTAGGAAAGGGAATATTATCCCATTTATTAAATGATTGCAACCTATGACTAAATGATTAAATGCAAGACCTAAGTTAACTTATGCTAGTGTAATAATTAATTAATTGATTACACCAACATTTTTTATATGATTGCTCTCAGAAAGTGTGTTAGATTTGAATTTCAATAAAATGACTATATATTATAGGTGTTTATCTAATTTCTAAAAAAATAGATTCCAAAAGAAGACATTTGAAACTTGAATTTGAATCATTAAAATGCTTCCAAAAAATATTTTAAAATGGGTCTTGGCACTTAAGGGGGACCCAAAGTCCAAGACACACATGACCCAAGATTATTTAATTAATGATGGAAATTGTTTAATATGGGTCCCCCTTTTAGAAAACGGGAATAATAAGGCCTTGGAATGCATAATTTGGTCAATTAGAAGCTTAATTGAGTCCAACTAATTAAGGGGATACAAACATAGTGTGAAATTATAAAGTTATACAATTTTCTATACTACATTTATCCCTCACTTTAGTGAGAGTATGAAATTAAATTCAAACTCACACTAAAGTAGACTAATAAGTCAAGAGGGGTCCAATTGTACAATTGTTAGAGAGGTAGGATGACAAATATCAAGGAGGTGGCCAAGCCCCCAAGATCGAAGATCCCATGGAAAATAAACATAAGGACAAAGGGACACGAGATATGTAAGATATGAAGCAACAAAACAAGATACAAAAACATACAATTAATGCAAAAAGGAAAAGGATGGACTAGCAAGTTGTGTTATGCCATTTCCATCAAATATGCTCACTTGGCTCCATTGGAAAAAAAGTTGTGTTATGCTTGGTGGCAATGAAAATATGCTCACAAGGGCTAGTAAAAATTGATTTTTCACTAGGTGAGCCCTAAAGGATGAGAAACACACACTAGGTCTACAAGGTGTGTACTCACAAAAGAGCAGTAGATGGGAAAGTCATGCCAAGTCTATCAAATCCCATACATTAAGCATACCAAAATTTATACTCCCTGATAACTTTGATAAGGTGCCATAAAATGAGCATGCTTCACAAGGCTAGCAAGCTACATTATGCCAGACACTCATGGAATGTAAAGGTTTAAATGCAATAAAGTTGAAAAGATAATCAAAGGGTTTTTTGCTTAATACATGAGAGGTCTTTCCTTAGGGAACATCATACTTGACATCACCACCAAGAGAGGACTAGTCAAGTAAAAAAAGATTCATGCCTTAGGGAATAATGATCATAGCATTACCACCAAGAGGAATTCCATATGCCAAGAAGGGTCACACTCTTGTAGAATATCAAGCATAATATCACCACAAAGAAGACACTTCGCATAGATCAAGAATGCCACACTTTGAATAAAAAGGTCACACTTCCTCAGAGATGTATGCAATCATCACTAAGGAGGGAACATACAAATAATGAGCAGGGGACAATATGCCCCCACTTAAAATGTCAACATACTTGCTATGTTGGTACATCTTGTGTTGATACACATACCTTTTAATCATTTCATATTAAACAAAACACAAAATACCACCTTTTTCTATGTCCCTATTTTGATCAATTGTCTTCCTATGGTCCCTTTTTCTTTTTCTAGTCCTATGACTTCCAATTCTACTGATGTTGAAATCATTGCTACTAATGTCCCTCAAGAGAAGCTAAAATAAATGGAAGAATCCTTAGAAAGGTTACAATTCTTTGTGAGTTCTGAATATATTGTTGGTATTGTGCTTCCTATCATAGATAACATGAGGAAAATTCTTGATAATAAACAAGGATTAGAGATTGTGTGTAGCCTAGCCCATATTATTGATAATCATGAACTTCTACATTGAAGAGTTGTACTAAAACTTTGGGATACACTCAAAGTAAATGTGGAAATAAAATCCCCCCTAAAGCCACAACCTCTATTCCTACATACACTAATTCAACTATTACCACAACAAGGAAACCAACTAGGAACATCAATTCAACTTTAGGTATTTCCATTAGGAATCCTTATAGCTTTGTGAATTCAAACATCATATCTCCTAACCGATCGCCTCTCATAAAATTTCAATTCACTTGTCCTCCCAACATATATACACCTCCACCATATTCCATACCATCTCAAAACACAACCAATGATGTCATCCTCAACCAAATTTTGCAAAATGTTTCATCCCTCCAACAAAAAATTGCCACATTGAACCAAAATCAAAATGGAAAACTTTCATAATATGTCAAAAAAACCCATTATCATTGGATATATTAAGAGAAAAAATGCCACAAGTCATAGAGATTCCTAGATTTGAGAAATATGGTGGTAAAGGATATCCTAGTAACCATGTCTTGGCATACACAACCTTATGTAGTGACTTCATTTTTTAAAACAAGCTCTTGGGTAAGCTTTTTCCTAGGTCCTTGAAAGACACAATCTTGGAATGGTTTTTATCTTTACCAAATAACTCAATCCATTCTTTCAATGAGCTTGATGATTCCTTTCTTAACCATTTCCAAGTGTACATTGGTCCCAAGATGGCCTTACCTGATTTAATGAAATGTAAACAAAAGGATGATGAAAAGGTCACCAATTTCATAACACGTTATCAATTTCTTTACTTACAAATCAACATTAAGATTTCCAACACCTATCTTCAAAGAATTTTCATTGAGAATTTACAAACAAAGATTCAAGATAAACTTGAAATGATTAAGTTCCCCTCCGCCTATTTGTGCATGGCTCTCCATGACTATCATAATTCAGTTAGTCATCATGAAGCAAAAACTTCTTCCAACTATCTTAAAAAATATGAATTTGTGCCTCATAATAATTTCCAACCATTCAAGAAACACAATAAGAGCTTTATACAAATAAATCCACCTCAAACAACTCAACATGTTGAGTCTCAAGTGGCTGCTATAAAAATAGCAAATCCATATCAATATCGGGAGAAGAATAGGAAATTTATCTTGTTACCCGACACCCTCCCATTTGATCATGTTGAAACTCTTGGGTAAGAACCTAATCACCTTACCTCCCATTAGAGATCTTGATACCACTAAGCCTTTACCATAATCCCAATTCCTTTTGTCAATATCACCGACAACTTGGACATGATACAAAATGATGTAGACGTCTTAAACATATAGTGCAAGACCTCATTGGTTCTAATCATATTGAGTTGGGCAGTGTTAATGATCAAGGAAATAAAATTTTCACCCCACCTAATCAAAACTTGCAAATCTTTACCAATCCAATGCCAAACCATAATATCTCATTTGTAAAAGCTATTGATACCAAGAATAATGTGATCAATGTTCACAACATGCAAAATATAACTGATGATAATAAGGGTGATAATGAATATGATATAGATGCTATGATTGGATACATTGGTGTTCAACCTTGTAAGGGCCAAACCAAATTATCTCTTGACATTGCTTTCTCACAAAATGACATAATTAAACATGTGTCCTATGGTCCTCTTTACATAGTCAGAAGAATCAATGACAAGCCTACTAATGGGATATTAATTGATCCTATGTATGTAGAGAATGTGATCACTGGGGAATTCTTGTTTGTGCATGAAATTTATCAAGATTCTTATTAGCCATCGAAAGCATGGATCAAAAAACGTGATGGTTTTTCTCACCCTATGATAGGTTTGATCACTCCTCCCTTAAAATTTAGACCGAAACAATTAGATGTCTCATTCTCTATCATCTTGTGATTGGATCAATTCTATGTGAAGTTAGACTAACCATGACTATGATCCATGGATTTCATCCCATTGGTTATTCATAAGTGCTTAGTGTGGTGTTTTGATTTGTAATCAAAATTGAAAAACAAAACACAAAATGAAACATTATACTGAAAACTCAAACAAAGAAATAAAGATAGCTTTCAGAAGCGTTCCATCTTCCTCTATCTACAGTGATTTCTTTTGAAGCTTTTGCTCTCAGATTTGATGTAAGCTTCTCCAAATGGCTGCTGTAGAATGAGTATGCAAATGAAAACCTCTATTCTATATGCTGGTGAAGATGGGATTGCTGACGGATATAGACAGGGGCTGTGAATTATGCACAGGGGCTGTAAATGAAAAATGCTATGGATTGAAAATATGTCATGATTCTATTGCTATAAAATGAAAATGCTATGAATACTATGAATGCTATGAATGCTATGAAATTTTCCTATAATTTACTTGCTAAAAACTTCTATATGATTTGGAGTTCCCGGCAGTCGTATTTATAGATTTTTGCAGGCACAATCCCGGCTGGCAAGAATCTACGGCTATGAGATTGTCTGGTAGGTTTGAATGGTGAAAGATGAAGAAGTTGAGAAGAAGATGGGAGAGGTTGAGAGGTTGGAGAGAAGGATGGATTCCTGTCTTCAACCCACGGGAACAAGCCTGCACAGAAATAGAGAAAATTTAATTTTCTGTTTTGGCAGTTTGTTTCACGGGTGTTGAAGATAAATCCCAAAATTAATTAAATAAATAAATTTATTTAATTTCATTTATTGAATTTTGATTTTTGATTTTTTAAACTATGGAAGATTTAATTAAATATTTTAGAATATTTAATCATGATGTGACTTTAGAAGAATATGAAATATTAGAAGAATTAATTAAATATTTTGGAATATTTAATTCATGAATGCTATCGAATTAGAGGAATTAATTAAATATTTTGAAATTAATTATAAATGATATTTACAAGAAAAAGAAGAATATTTTAATCTTTATTTGAATAAAATATTCAAACTAAGATTATATGATAATTAATATAAATAAATCGTAATGTTTATTTAATTAATTAAGAAATGAATACAAAAAGATGATTAAATAAACTTATTTATTTAATCGAAATGAAATAATGAATAATATAAATAAAATATTTAAATTTATTTATACATAGATGGAATTCGAAGATTTAATTAAATATTAAAAATATTTAATTAATTACCAGACAATGTGATGTGACCATTTTTAGGTGTATACATTTTGCCCCTCTTTGAAGTGATGTGTTTTATGCATTGCTTCAAAGAATTTTGAATTTTGCCCCAAATGTTGACTGTCAAATTATCGATAGGTATATGCCCCCGCAAACGATGAATCGATAATATTTTGAATTTTTTTATGAATTTTGATTTTATCGATTTTTGTGAAATTTTTCAATTTTTATGATTTTGAAGATGTTGATTCATCGCTTGAAACTAATGATGAAGACAATTGACCCCGAGAAATGTGAAATGAAAAATTGATGAAGAAATTGCCCCCTGCTATGTTAAAATATGATAAAATGCCCCAATTTTGTATTGATTGTGATGCCCTGATTTGATGATGTTTGTCTGATAAATTTGTTCCCAAGGTCATTGGAAAACAAATAGTAGCTAAGAAATTTGCTTTTAAAGTTGTTAAAAACAAATAGTTGTTGATAGGTTTGCTTCTAAGGTCGTTAAAAACAAACATGATTTTGATAAATTTGCTTTTCATGATGATGAAGAACAAATGATTTGATAAGTTTGCTTCTAAAGTTGTTAAAAACAAACAGGATTTGATAAATTTGTTTTCCATGATGATGAAAAACAAATAGTTTGATTGATATGTTTGCTTCTAAAGTTGTTAAAAACAAACATAATGTTGATTAATTTGCTTTCCATGATGATGAAAAACAAATTGTTTGATTGATATGTTTGCTTTCATGATTTTGAAAAACAAATAGTTGTTGATTTGATTTGATAGGTTTCGATTGATAAGTTTGCTTCCAAAGTTGTTGAAAACAAACAGTAGATTTGATAAATTTGCTTTCAAAGTTGTTGAAAACAAATAGTTGAATCATGTATTCCAATTTGATTGATTTGATTGATTTGATGATCCATTTTGATTTGAATGATGGTCTGATCTTCTGATGTTATTGACAATTTGATCTTTTGATGTAGGAGCAGGTGGTGTGAGACCAACAAAATCTAGGGGTAGCACCTCATAGTGTTTTCATGTGATCAGCTTTGATTTTTTTATTGAGACATTGTATACTTTGCTAGCTTTTGGGAAAATCTATAAATGCAAAATGAAAATTCTAACATGAATGCAATCTATACTGATCATGCAGGTTATCCCTACAATATTGCATTTGGAGAGCTTATTTGTGCTTTTTGTATCATCATAGAGCATTGAAATGTTGAAAGTTAATACAAGCATCAAAGGGTATGTTAGCACCAGTGATGGCCTGAGTATTACTTTCATGATTTTTGATATAGCAATCTAGGTATAATTGAACCGAGATGACCTGAGTATTGCTTGCATAAACAGACAAGAGTTAACCCTTTTCCCATGCAAATTCTGAAATGTCATCCATGATACATAGTAGAGCATGTCTCGCGACCAATTTGCATAGTACTAATGATTTCCTCGCAAACAGTAGACAAAGAAAAATCATACTCCTTCCTTGCTTTTCTAGTTCAGTACATCATTGAATTACTCCTGAGATATGATAGAAAATCAAACAACCATTCAAATTTTGCCTAAAATATTCCAAACATTATTCAGATTAAGATCATCCAACTTTGGTTATTATCATTGATGTTCTCATTTCAATAGTTGTTTGGATCATTTTGCTTTGATGTCAATTGGCATTGAATAAGCATGTTGTGATTGATTTGATACGGCAATGTTTATCGTGTTTTGGCAAACTATTTTGTGTCTGTTTGTGATGTTCGAAAAGCTCGTTGTCCTCTCCTATTTGTTCAGTGTATGTTTCTGCCCCCAGTGTAAACACAACCTGAATAGTATGGATAAGCCATGATGAAACATAAAGATTCCTATCATATGATATGGATATGAAAGATATGTATAGATGATAGATATGAATAGATATGGTATGAAAGATATGGATAAGATATATGATGTTCAAGAAGATCCTTAACCTTGTCAAGATCAAAGGTGGAAATGTAAGGAATGGGCATAGAGAGGATAATGACCATGAATGATAAGATGGATGAAACTTGTCCCTAAGTGTAGAGTACAAGAGCAATATGGAAGATAAGATATGCATGATAGGGAGATAGAGGAAGGACTTAAGCATCAAGTTTCACAACCAAATATCCCTCTAATAAACCATGGCAATGGAAATTAGAATCCTAAATGTTGGCAGATTAATGATAGAAGAATCTAAGGACTTATGCAAAAGTTTGGATTAAAGGAGAATGATGGGAGATGAATGTTGGATAATGGATAGGAGGTTGGAAAACCTGTTTATGGATTAAAGGAAAGGTTGAAAAGATCAACATTGGCACACACCTTGAAGGGTGGTGGAGTGATGGAGGAAAAATGGATTTGGAAGGTGATAGGTTATTAGATGGAAAATTGGAGGAAGCTTTTGGATTAGCAAATTTGGATGCCAATTTAGAGTTTATTGTTGTTATGAGACTTTTAGGAATCCACATGACTTTTGATTTTGATATTTGCTTTGTGGCCCTTTGTGGCCTTTGAGATTTTTCTTTTTGATTTATGGACCTTTGTGGTCTTTGAAAATTTCCTTTTCTCTTTGATGGGCCTTTGTGACCTTTGGAAATTGCCTTCGCTTTGATGGGCCTTTGTGGCCTTTGAAAATTGCCTTTTGATTTTTGGATCAAATTTTCTTTTATTTTTGCATGACTCTTCGAGGAGACATGTTGATCCTTTGATACATGTGGATTTTGATATAGAAGCTTTTCATATTTGGCATCCAAATTGCTTCCAAGAGCAATGGGAGGGGTGGATTGAGGTGAATGATATGGAGGTATGATGGATGAGTTAATGAAGGAAGAATTTTGAAAGTGGATCAAGGATGTGTGTTTTTGTTGTTCTTGAAGAATAGGAGATGGAGAAATGTGGGACCCTAATATGGATGAAAGGATTGATGAGCTAAGGTTGGAATGATAAGGACCAAGGATAGATGAATGGTTTGATGAACTAGGATAAGCACCTAGGATAGATGGTGTTTTTATTGGACTAGGATAAGGACCTAGGATAGATGGTGTTTTTATTGGACTAGGATAAGGACCTAGGATGGATGGAGAGTTTGATGGACTAGGATACCTAGGTTGAGTATGAGGTGTATAACCAAGGCCATGAGAATATGGATGTGCTTGGACAAAAAAGGGGTTCTAGGATACCTTGCTCATGAAAACCTAAACCTTTTCCTTTGTAATTCATAATTTCACACATTCGTTTACTAATGGGATATGTATTGTTTGTGAAAAAAGATGCGAGTCCATTGTGAAGAGGATATGATATGGATGAGAAGATAGGTTTTGGAAGTAAACTAGAATGGATAAAGGAGGAGGATCCCAATTTATAGGTGTGGGGTTCATGGATAACGTGAATAGGTGTAATAGGCTCTTGACATGCGGATGATGGGGTGTTTTGATCTTGACTTGGAAAAGGATTATGAAATGGTATGAAAGGAATATCTTGATCATGAGGAGGATAATCATCTTCATGGGATGAAAGGGTATCCTTGAATGGAAGATTATATTGATCTTGATGAGGAAGGGAATCATGAAATTTTGTAGAAATCATATCTTGATCATCAATTGGTAAGACATCATTAGATAGGATGGAAGAAATATCATGCTCTTGTAATGCAATAGAATCATGGGATGGTATGGATTGATTAGATGATGACGAAGAAGAACTTGGAAGAATGTTTGTCTCTTGAGATGGAAGAGGATTATCATGGGTGAATAATGAAAGGAGGGGATCATCATATGGTCCTTGAGAGATGGGATCTTGATCAAAGATAGGAAGGGTTTGTAGAATGTTTTGATCAAGATGTGTAGATTGAAATGAATCATGGGATGTAAAGGATATGATAGAAGAAGGTGATTGAATGGAATCGTTATCTTGAGTGAAAGAATCATGAGGTTCATTTGGAATTTTGGGGGATGAAGATAAATGCATGACATGATAGGATTGGTCAATTTTATTTGAGGGCTTAGATTTGGGCTTCTTATGTAACCTTTGCAAAAATTCAAAAACATTGAATTTGGATGATGTTGCTTTTGGAGGAGAAGAGGTTACATTCATATTTCCGTCAAAGGACTTCATAGTTGTGCCCCCTTGTATTTCCTTGATTTGCCTTTGGAGTGCTCTTGTTTGTTGGGGAAAACTACTAAGATCATTTAATGGAGTTTGTCTTTTCAGGATCTTCCTTAATTTTCTCCATATTGTAGTTAGAGGGCAATTTGGCACCTTGGTTTGCTAAGAAAAGAAAGTAGCCTTCTTTATCTCGCTCTAACATCTTGTCCAAAATTATGTGAAACTGTGGATCTTGTTCAACTTCTTGAATCATTTCATCGGTTATCTCATTATTTGAACTATTCCTAGTATGAAACCTATGAAAAAGATTTTGTTCCCTATCACCCATGTTGTAAAGTGGACAATAGGCATATAATTTTGAAATGTTCTTCTAGACTTAGATCATAGGTTTATAAGTGCAAAAATGATAATGTCTTGATCTGATAAGATGAAAATCTTATGATATGATCAAATGACGTTTCTAACTCTTGATTGTGGCTTCCAAGATGAAAGGATATCAGAATCCTGCTGGGGAAGTTGAATAAATAATCAAAAACTTGTTTGAAAAGATGCACTATTTTGAGATTTGATCCTAGTCTTGAAAAATGATAAGTGTGATCAATGTAATTGTGAGTTTTAGATGATCTTTACTAAATTAATGTATTGAAAACACATCAAGCAAGTTGTAGAATAGTTGTTTTAAGCCCTATGCTAAACAAGAAGTGTATGACCAAAATGTTGTTCAAAATTTTTTTTCACGGGTTTTACACATGATAAGCATTTCAAACAGACTCACTCTTAGTTCTCAAGTAGGTCATCATAGTAATCAACAACCCACATCTTAAAACTGCGTCGACTCACACATCCATGTCACCCCTGAAAGGGCGCTTGTGTTTTTGTCTTTTCCAGGTGCGTACTTATAGTGACGTAAGTGGATACCGGATCCCCTGAGCAAACAATCCTTGGCAGTTATATGGTGAGTATCTTGGGGGTAGATTCTTCCCTCCCCTGCACTATGATTAAAATGATGTTCAAAAATTGACTCGGTAAGATACTACACTAGGTTCTTAGTAAGGGTTTCCGTTCGGTGCGGCAAATGATAGACTCCCTCGAGAGACCTCCCTACCTTTAGAACAAAGGCTTTGGGGATGGTTATCAATGCACACTACCATCGAATGGGATTTTCATCAACCATCTGCATTTGATTATAGTGGGTTGGAAAACTTGGCTTTAGTTGTTCCCACTTAGGTCGTTCCCGTAGGGTGAGTACTTTTTCCCACTATGGAAGGCCTTCTAAAAGGAGCTAATAAAACAAGAAATTGCATGAAGGGAAATAGGTGAGTTTGGCATTTTGATCACCTAGTTAAGGGGAGAGCATAGGCCTATCACCAAAAACAAAGCAAACACTAATGTATTTTAAGCCCCAAATGAAAATTTTCTAAGCTAAGTGAAGATTTTGCTTCACACAAACAGAAAAATTCTTTTTAAGCCAAAAATAAAGTGTGAAATGCCTACCCTAGGATTGCTTCATTTTACCTTTAATGCCTACCCTAGAATTGCTTCATTTGACCTTTAATGCCTACCCTAGGATTGCTTAATTTGAAATTAAGTATCTATCCTAGGATTGGTTCGTTTTATCTTTAAAAATTTACTAACTGTCTGCGGTCGCGTTGGAGTTAGTCAAATTAAATTACAAATTACATTTTGCAGCCTTTTCAAAAGTGCGCTATAACAGACATCATAGGCGTTGTAGGAATCTTCAAAGGCGCTGTAGGAATCTTCAAGGGTGCTGATTGATCCCAATGCTTTTCCAGCTCCGTATGATTCACCAAAAAGTCACCAAGACAAGAAGAAACACATGCATGCAAGCAAAAGTGTATTAAATCCCAAAACATGCAATTTTTTTTTAAATATATGCAATTTTGAAAGTTGTAACTTTGTCAAATCTAATAAAAACTCACACCATTAGATAGCTTATGAAATTCTACCCCATTTCAAAAAAAAAAGCTCTGAAAAAGACCAAAAAATGACCAAGATACGGCCATTTTAAGATTTCCTATGAAAATGTTGTTTGTATGCGCTGCAGGATGACTTAAGGGCGCTGCAGGATGAATTATATGCGCTACAAGATGAGTTATATGCGCTGCAAGATGGATTATATGTGCTGCAGGATGAATTATATGGGGCCGCAGAAGATGGGATTATGGCGCGCCGCGTGATGAATTCATATGCACCGCGAATATGTTTTAAGAGCGCTGGCAGTATTACAAAGACCGCAGAAAAACCTATCGATGCGCAACCGGAGATGAAAAGTTTGAAGACGTGGTTTCGCGCTTATTCCAATCGCTTTTGCCCTCAACTTGTCAAAAACTGCAAAAAGATATGAGAAATATGGCAAAGAGTCTACACGGTATTTCAAAATGGTGTATGTCTTTATTTGTAATCTAATTGAAAACACAAACACAATTAACAGAACTTTAAACTAAAGAAATTGAAATAAAACTTGAATATGAAATAAAACTTCTTCAGAAACGTTCTGTCTTTCTCTATCTACAGTGATTTCTTTTGAAGCTTATGGCTCTCAGATTGTGTAAGCTCAACTTCTCCAAATGGCAACCTGTAGAACGAGTATGCAAAAAGAAAATTCTATTCTATCCTGTATGTTTAATGGAATGAAATTGCTGACGGATATGGACAGGGGCTGTGGATTATGCACAGGGGTTGTGAATGAAAAATGTCATGATTCTATGCTATGATTACTATGATTCTGTGCTATGAAATTACTGTAAATTGTATGAATGCTATGAATGCTTACAATTTGACTATAATTTACTTGCTTAAAACTTCTATATCATTTGGAGTTCCCGGCAGTCATATTTATAGATTTTTGCAGGTACAATCTCGGATGGCAAGAATCTATGGCTGTGAGATTGTCTGGTAGGTTTGAATGGTGAAAGATGAAGAAGTTGAGAAGAAGATGGAAGAGGTTGAGAGGTTGGAGAGAAGGATGGATTATTGTCTTCAACCCACGGGAACAAGCCTGCACAGAAACAGAGAAAATTAATTTTTCTGTTTGGGCAGTTTGTTTCACGGGTGTTGAAGATAAATCCCAAAATTAATTAAATAAATAAATTTATTTAATTTGATTTTATGATTTTTGATTTTTGATTTTTAAAAACTATAGAAGATTTTAATTAAATATTTTAGAATATTTAATCATGATGCGACTTTAGAAGAATATGAAATATTAGAAGAATTAATTAAATATTTTAGAATATTTAATTATGAATGGTTATCGAATTAGAGGAATTAATTAAATATTTTGGAATATTTAATTATAAATGATATTTAGAAGAAAAGAAGAATATTTTAATCTTTATTTGAATAAAATATTCAAACTAAGATTATATGATAATTAATATAAATAAATCGTAATGTTTATTTAATTAATTAAGAAATGAATACGAAAAGATGATTAAACAAACTTATTTATTTAATCGAAATGAAATAATGGATAATATAAATAAAATATTTAAATTTATTTATATATAGATGGAATTCGAAGATTTAATTAAATATTAAAAATATTTAATTAATTACCAGACAATGTGATGTGACCATTTTAGGTGCATGGCCAGTAATATGTCATCTTTTTCAATTGTACGCTCTCCATCAGTTTATCTTTCAATAATCTGCAAGGGTCAAAATCCTGATCTTCCATTATCATCTTGTGTGAAATGTAAACATCACCTGTTGAAGTTGCACCTTCTTTGTTTTTAAAAAATATTTTTTAAGATACTCCATGTGCAATGTACCTTGTCACTGTATCTTTGATTTTTGAAATTGTTAATGTCCTTTGATCTCCAATTTCTCTATTTAGGGTTTTGACTTCTTTATTTCAGATTGAATGCTTTCTTGGTACATCCCCAACTTTGTATAACCCAGCTATAGTTCCAATCACTTCTTTCAAGATATGGTAGCATTTATCCAAAGTTAGAATATCGTCATTCAATTTTTCTAGAATAAACTTAATGATTTCTACATTTTTGAAATAGGGAAATTCACTCCAAATATCCAAGATTTTGTGTTTTTTTTTCTTTCAGCCATTTCAATTCATTGTGTGATAACATGTTTCTTACAACTCTAATATTCTCACTGCTATACTCAACTAGGTTTATCATTCCTTTGATTTGTTCCATTTTACCTTTCATACTCATGTCTTGATTCTACCAAAGAAGTTCTTCAACTACACACCAAATTAAATGGAAATTTCTCAATACAACTAAAGTACCTGATGGATTAGGGTTCCACTATCGAATTATCTTCATGCTTTCAAAATTCTGATGCAGAGTACTCTCCTTCTCTTCAATATAAAGTGAAAAATAAGGGTTCCAACTTGCTTTTTATAACTTGCACACCTAGCCTTTTTTTGTAATAAATTGTTTTTCCCTACGTGTTTCAGATACCCTATTTTCTCAGTTAGCGAGAGTCAAAAAATTCTTCTGCAGACCTTCAATTGCTTGAATTTATTTACAAGTGTTTTCCAATGCATCTATAAATCATTAATACAACTGTTGACAATCTACCGCATTCCAACACCAACTACTGATAGGGGGAAAAAGGATTTTCTTGAAAAACTC